>JAUIMM010002773.1:0-180774 GCA_031769625.1 Taudactylus pleione | reverse complement strand
CAGCCTACAGCTCATTCTATACACCTTATACACACACAGCCTGCAGGTCATTATATACACCTTATACAGACACACACAGCCTGCAGCTCATTCTATACAACTTATACACATGCACAGCCTGCAGCTCATTCTATACACCATTATACACACAAACACAGCCTGCAGCTCATTCTTTACACCTTATACACACACAGCCTGTAGCTTATTCTATACACCTTATACACACACACACACACACAGCCTGCAGCTCATTCTATACACCTTATACACACGCACAGCCTGCAGCTCATTCTATACACCTTATACACACGCACAGCCTGCAGCTCATTCTATACACCTTATACACACACACAGCCTGCAGCTCATTCTATACACCTTATACACACACACAGCCTGCAGCTCATTCTATACACCTTATACACACACACAGCCTGCAGCTAATTCTATACACCTTACACACACACAGCCTGCAGCTCATTCTATACACCTTATATACACACAGACAGCCTGCAGGTCATTCTATACACCTTATACATACACACAGCCTGCAGCTCATTCTATACACCTTATACACACACACACAGCCTGCAGCTCATTCTATACACCTTATACACACACACAACCTGCAGCTCATTCTATACACATTATACACACACACATCTATACACCTTATACACACACATACAGCCTGCAGCTCATTCTATACACCTTATACACACACAGCCTGCAGGTCATTCTATACACCTTATACACACTCACAGCCAGCAGGTCATTATATACACCTTATACACACACAGCCTGCAGGTCATTCTATACACCTTATATATACACACACAGCCTGCAGCTCATTCTATACACCTTATACACACACACAGCTGCAGCTCATTCTATACACCTTATACACACACACAGCCTGCAGCTCATTCTATACACCTTATATACACACACAGCCTGCAGCTCATTCTATATACCTTATACACACACACAGCCTGCAGCTCATTCTATACACCTTATACACACACAGCCTGCAGCTCATTCTATACACCTTATACACACACACAGCCTGCAGCTCATTCTATACACCTTATATACACACACACAGCCTGCAGCTCATTCTGTACACCTTATACACACACACAGCCTGCAGCTCATTCTATACACCTTATACACACACAGCCTGCAGCTCATTCTATACACCTTATACACACACAGCCTGCAGCTCAGTCTATACACCTTATATACACACACACAGCCTGCAGCTCATTCTATACACCTTATACACACACACAGCCTGCAGCTCATTCTATACACCTTGTACACACACAGCCTGCAGCTCATTCTATACACCTTATACACACACACAGCCTGCAGCTCATTCTATACACCTTACACACACACAGCTTGGAGCTCATTCTATACACCGTATACACACACAGCCTGCAGCTCATTCTATACACCTTATATACACACACAGCCTGCAGCTCATTCTATACACCTTATACACACACACACACAGCCTGCAGCTCATTCTATACACCATATACACGCAGCCTGCAGCTCAATCTATCCACCTTATACACACACACAGCCTGCAGGTCATTCTATACACCTTATATACACTCACAGCCTGCAGCTCATTCTATACAACTTATACACACACATAGCCTGCAGCTCATTCTATACACCTTATACACACACAGCCTGCAGCTCATTCTATACACCTTATACACACACACAGCCTGCAGGTCATTATATACACCTTATACACACACACACAGCCTGCAGCTCATTCTATACAACTTATACACACGCACAGCCTGCAGCTCATTCTATAAACCTTATACACACGCACAGCCTGCAGCTCCTTCTATACACCTTACACACACACAGCCTGCAGCTCATTCTATACACCGTATACACACACACACAGCTGCAGCTCATTCTATACACCTTATACACACACACAGCCTGCAGCTCATTCTATACACCTTATACACACACACACAGACTGCAGCTCATTCTATACACCATATACACGCAGCCTGCAGCTCATTCTAAACACCTTATACACACACACTCACAGCCTGCAGCTCATTCTATACAACTTATGCACACACATAGCCTGCCGCTCATTCTATACACCTTATACACACACAGCCTGCAGCTCATTCTATACACCTTATACACACACACAGCCTGCAGGTCATTATATACACCTTATACACACACACACAGCCTGCAGCTCATTCTATACAACTTATACACATGCACAGCCTGCAGCTCATTCTATACACCTTATACACACAAACACAGCCTGCAGCTCATTCTATACACCTTATACACACACAGCCTGTAGCTTATTCTATACACCATATACACACACACACACAGCCTGCAGCTCATTCTATACACCGTATACACACACACACACAGCCTGCAGCTCATTCTGTACACCTTATACACACACACAGCCTGCAGCTCATTCTATACACCTTATACACACACACTAACAGCTGCAGCTCATTCTATACACCTTATATGTACACACACACAGCCTGCAGGTCATTATATACATCTTATACACACACAGCCTGCAGCTCATTCTATACACCTTATACACACGCACAGCCTGCAGCTCATTCTATACACCTTATACACACACACAGCCTGCAGCTCATTCTATACACCTTACACACACACACAGCCTGCAGCTCATTCTATACACCTTATACACACGCACAGCCTGCAGCTCATTCTATACTCCTTACACACACACAGCCTGCAGCTCATTCTATACACCTTACACACACACAGCCTGCAGCTCATTCTATACACCTTATACACACACACAGCCTGCAGCTCATTCTATACACCTTATACACACACACAGTCTGCAGCTCATTCTATACACCATATACACGCAGTCTGCAGCTCATTCTATACACCTTATACACACACACTCACAGCCTGCAGCTCATTCTATACACCTTATACACACACAACCTGCAGCTCATTCTATACACCTTATAAACACACACACCTATACACCTTATACACACACACACACAGCCTGCAGCTCATTCTATACACCTTATACACACACAGCCTGCAGCTCATTCTATACACCTTATACACACACAGCCTGCAGCTCATTCTATACACCTTATATACACACAGCTGCAGTTCATTCTATACACCTTATACACACACAGCCTGCAGCTCACTATACACCTTATACACACACACATCCTGCAGCTCATTCTATACACCTTATACACACACACAGCATGCAGCTCATTCTATACACCTTATACACACACACAGCCTGCAGCTCATTCTATACACCTTATACAAACACAGCCTGCAGCTCATTCTATACACCTTGTACACACACAGCAGCAGGTCATTCTATACAACTTATACACACACACAGCCTGCAGCTCATTCTATACACCTTATACACACACAGCCTGCAGCTTATTCTATACACCTTATACACACACAGCCTGCAGATCATTCTATACACTTTATACACACACACAGCCTGCAGCTCATTCTATACACCGTATACACACACAGCCTGCAGCTCATTCTATACACCTTATACACACACACAGCCTGCAGCTCATTCTATACACCTTATACACACACAGCCTGCAGCTCATTCTATACACCTTATACACACACAGCCTGCAGCTCATTCTATACTCCTTATAAACACACCGCCTGCAGCTCATTCTATACACCTTATACACACACAGAGCCTGCAGCTCATTCTATACACCTTATACACACACAGCCTGCAGCTCATTATATACACCTTATACACACACAGCCTGCAGGTCATTCTATACACCTTATACACACATAGCCTGCAGGTCATTCTATACACCTTATACACACACAGCCTGCAGGTCATTCTATACACCTTATATACACACACACACCATAGCCTGCAGCTCATTCTATACACCTTATATATACACACACACAGCCTGCAGCTCATTCTATACACTTTATACACACACAGCCTGCAGCTCATTCTATACACCATATACACACATAGCCTGCAGCTCAATCTATACACCTTATATACACACACACAGCCGGCAGCTCATTCCATACACCTTATATATACACACACACACAGCCTGCAGCTCATTCTATATACCTTATACACACACACAGCCTGCAGCTCATTCTATACCCTTATACACACACAGCCTGCAGCTCATTCTATACACCTTATATATACACACACAGCCTGCAGCTCATTCTATACTCCTTATAAACACAGCTGCAGCTTATTCTATACACCTTATACACACACAGCCTGCAGTTCATTCTATACACTTATACACACAGCCTGCAGCTCATTCTATACACCTTATGCACACAGCCTGTAGCTCATTCTATACACCTTATACACACAGCAGCATCTCATTCTATACACCTTATACACACACACAGCCTGCAGGTCATTCTATACACCTTATATACACACACAGCCAGCAGGTCATTATATACACCTTATACACACACACAGCCAGCAGGTCATTATATACACCTTATACACACACAGCCTGCAGCTCATTCTATACACCTTATATACACAGCCTGCAGGTCATTCTATACAACTTATACACACAAAGCCTGCAGGTCATTCTATACAACTATACACACAAGCCTGCAGGTCATTCTATACACCTTATATGTACACACACACAGCCTGCAGGTCATTCTATACACCTTATACACACACAGCCTGCAGGTCATTCTATACACCTTATACACACACACAGCCAGCAGGTCATTCTATACACCTTATACACACACAGCCTGCAGGTCATTCTATAAACCTTATACACACACACAGCCTGCAGCTCATTCTATACACCTTATAGACACACACAGCAGTAGGTCATTACATACACCTTATACACACACAGCCTGCAGGTCATTCTATACACCTTATACACACACAGCCTGCAGCTCATTCTATACACCTTATACACACACACAGCCTGCAGCTCATTCTATATACCTTACACACACACAGCCTGCAGCTCATTATATACACCTTATACACACAGCCTGCGGGTCATTATATACACCTTATATACACACACACAGCCTGCAGCTCATTCTCTACATCTTATACATACACACAGGTTGCAGCTCATTCTATACACCTATATATACACACAGCTGCAGCTCATTCTATACACCATATATATATATATATATATACACACACACACAGCTGCAGCTCATTCTATACACCTTATACACCCACACAGCCTGCAGCTCATTCTATACACCTTATACACACACACAGCCTGCAGCTCATTCTATACACCTTATATATACACACACAGCCTGCAGCTCATTCAATACACCTTATACACACACACAGCCTGCAGCTCATTCTATACACCTTATACACACACAGCCTGCAGCTCATTCTATACACCTTATACACACACACAGCCTGCAGCTCATTCTATATACTTATACATACACACAGCCTGCAGCTCATTCTATACACCTTATACATACACAAACACAGCCTGCAGCTCATTCTATACACCTTATACACACACAACCTGCAGCTCATTCTATACACCTTATACACACACACACAGCTGCAGCTCATTCTTTACACCTTATACACACACAGCTTGCAGCTCATTCTATACACTGTATACACACACACACACACACAGCCTGCAGCTCATTCTATACACCTTATACACACACACAGCCTGCAGCTCATTCTATACACCTTATACACACACACACACAGCCTGCAGCTCATTCTATACACCATATACACGCAGCCTGCAGCTCATTCTATCCACCTTATACACACACTCACAGCCTGCAGCTCATTCTATACAACTTATACACACACATCGCCTGCAGCTCATTCTATACACCTTATATACACACACAGCCTGCAGCTCATCTATACACCTTATACACACACAGCCTGCAGCTCATTCTATACACCTTATACACAACACAGCCTGAAGGTCATTATATACACCTTATAGACACACACACACAGCCTGCAGCTCATTCTATACAACTTATACACACGCACAGCCTGCAGCTCATTCTATAAACCTTATACACACGCACAGCCTGCAGCTCATTCTATACACCTTACACACACACAGCCTGCAGCTCATTCTATACACCGTATACACACACACACAGCCTGCAGCTCATTCTATACACTTATACACACACACAGCCTGCAGCTCATTCTATACACCTTATACACACACACAGACTGCAGCTCATTCTATAAACTTATACACACACATAGCCTGCAGCTCATTCTATACACTTATACACACAGCCTGCTGCTAATTCTATACACCTTATACACACACACACAGACTGCAGCTCATTCTATACACCATATACACGCAGCCTGCAGCTCATTCTAAACACCTTATACACACACACTCACAGCCTGCAGCTCACTCTATACAACTTATACACACACAGCCAGCAGGTCATTCTATACACCTTAAACACACACAGCCAGCAGGTCATTCTATACACCTATACACAAACACAGCCTGCAGCTCATTCTATACACTTATACACACACACAGCCTGCAGCTTATTCTATACACCTTATACACACACACAGCCTGCAGCTCATTCTATACACCTTATACACACACAGCCTGCAGCTCATTCTATACTCCTTATACCACACAGCCTGCAGCTCATTCTATACACCTTATACACACACACAGCCTGCAGCTCTTTCTATACACCTTATACACACACAGCCTGCAGCTCATTATATACACCTTATACACACACAGCCTGCAGGTCATTCTATACACCTCATACACACACAGCCTGCAGGTCATTCTATACACCTCATACACACACAGCCTGCAGGTCATTCTATACACCTTATACACACACAGCCTGCAGCTCATTCTATACACCTTATATACACACACACACACAGCCTGCAGCTCATTCTATACACCTTATATATACACTCACACAGCTGCAGCTCATTCTATACACCTTATACACACACATCCTGCAGCTCATTCTATACACCATATACACACACAGCCTGCAGCTCATTCTATACACAATTTATACACACACACAGCCTGCAGCTCATTCCATACACCTTATATACACACACACACAGCCTGCAGCTCATTCTATACACCTTATACACACACACAGCCTGCAGCTCATTCTATACACCTTATACACACACAGCCTGCAGCTCATTCTATACACCTTATATATACACACAAAGCCTGCAGCTCATTCTATACTCCTTATAAACACAGCTGCAGCTTATTCTATACACCTTATACACACACAGCCTGCAGCTCATTCTATACACCTTATACACACAGCCTGCAGCTCATTCTATACACCTTATATGCACACAGCCTGTAGCTCATTCTATACACCTTATACACACAGCAGCATCTCATTCTATACACCTTATACACACACACAGCCAGCAGGTCATTATATACTCCTTATACACACACAGCCTGCAGGTCATTCTATACACGTTATACACACACACAGCCTGCAGCTCATTCTATACACCTTATACACACACACAGCCAGCAGGTCATTATATACACCTCATACACACACAGCCTGCAGGTCATTCTATACACCTTCTACACATACCAGCCTGCAGCTCATTCTATACACCTTATATATACACACACAGCCTGCAGTCTTTCTATACACCTTATATATACACACACAGCCTGCAGCTCATTCTATACACCTTATACACACACAGCCTGCAGCTCATTCTATACACCTTATACACACACACAGCCTGTAGCTCATTCTATACACCTTATACACACAGCCTGCAGCTCATTCTATACACCTTATACACACAAAGCCTGTAGCTCATTCTATACACCTTATACACACAGCCTGCAGGTCATTCTATATACCTTATATGTACACACACACAGCCTGCAGGTCATTATATACACCTTATACACACACAGCCTGCAGGTCATTCTATACACCTTATACACACACACAGCCAGCAGGTCATTATATACACCTTATACACACACACAGCCAGCAGGTCATTATATACACCTATACACACACAGCCTGCAGCTCATTCTATACACCTTATATACACAGCTGCAGGTCATTCTATACAACTTATACACACAAAGCCTGCAGGTCATTCTATACAACTTATACACACAAAGCCTGCAGGTCATTCTATACACCTTATATGTACACACACACAGCCTGCAGGTCATTCTATACACCTTATACACACACAGCCTGCAGCTCATTCTATACACCTTATACACACACAGCCTGCAGGTCATTCTATACACCTTATACACACACACAGCCAGCAGGTCATTCTATACACCTTATACACACACAGCCTGCTGGTCATTCTATAAACCTTATACACACACACAGCCTGCAGCTCATTCTATACACCTTATACACACACAGCCTGCAGCTCATTCTATACACCTTATACACACACAGCCTGCAGGTCATTCTATACACCTTATAGACACACACAGCCAGCAGGTCATTACATACACCTTATACACACACAGCCTGCAGGTCATTCTATACACCTTATACACACACAGCCTGCAGCTCATTCTATACACCTTATACACACACACAGCCTGCAGCTCATTCTATACACCTTACACACACACAGCCTGCAGCTCATTATATACACCTTATACACACAGCCTGCGGGTCATTATATACACCTTATATACACACACACAGCCTGCAGCTCATTCTCTACATCTTATACATACACACATGTTGCAGCTCATTCTATACACCTAATATATACACACAGCCTGCAGCTCATTCTATACACCTTATACACACACAGCCTGCAGCTCATTCTATACACCTTCTACACACACAGCCTGCAGCTCATTCTATACACCTTATACACACACACAGCCTGCAGCTCATTCTATACACCTTATATATACACACACAGCCTGCAGCTCATTCAATACACCTTATACACACACACAGCCTGCAGCTCATTCTATACACCTTATACACACACAGCCTGCAGCTCATTCTATACACCTTATATATACACACACAGCCTGCAGCTCATTCTATACACCTTATACACACACACAGCATGCAATTCATTCTATACACCTTATACATACACACAGCCTGCAGCTCATTCTATACACCTTATACACACACACAGCCTGCAGCTCATTCTATACACCTTATACATACACACAGCCTGCAGCTCATTCTATACACCTTATACACACACACACAGCCTGCAGCTCATTCTATACACCTTATACACACACACACACAGCCTGCAGCTCATTCTATTCACCTTATACACACACACACGCAGCCTGCAGCTCATTCTATCCACCTTATACACACACACTCACAGCCTGCAGCTCATTCTATACAACTTATACACACACATAGCCTGCAGCTCATTCTATACACCTTATACACACACAGCCTGCAGCTCATTCTATGCACCTTATACACACACACAGCCTGCAGGTCATTATATACACCTTATACACACACACACAGCCTGCAGCTCATTCTATACAACTTATACACACGCACAGCCTGCAGCTCATTCTGTAAACCTTATACACACGCACAGCCTGCAGCTCATTCTATACACCTTACACACACACAGCCTGCAGCTCATTCTATACACCGTATACACACACACACAGCCTGCAGCTCATTCTATACACCTTATACACACACACAGCCTGCAGCTCATTCTATACACCATATACACACACACACAGACTACAGCTCATTCTATACAACTTATACACACACAGCCTGCAGCTCATTCTATACACCTTATACACACACACACACACACACACACACAGACTGCAGCTCATTCTATACACCTTATATATACACACACAGCCTGCAGCTAATTCTATACACCTTATACACACACACTCACAGCCTGCAGCTCATTCTATTCAACTTATACACACACATAGCCTGCAGCTCATTCTATATACCTTATACACACACAGCCTGCAGCTCATTCTATACACCTTATACACACACACACAGACTGCAGCTCATTCTATACACCTTATATATACACACACAGCCTGCAGCTCATTCTATACACCTTATACACACACACTCACAGCCTGCAGCTCATTCTATACAACTTATACACACACATAGCCTGCAGCTCATTCTATACACCTTATACACACACAGCCTGCAGCTCATTCTATACACCTTATACACACACACAGCCTGCAGGTCATTATATACACCTTATACACACACACACACAGCCTGCAGCTCATTCTATACACCTTATACATACACACAGCCTGCAGCTCATTCTATACACCATATACACACAGCCTGCAGCTCATTCTATACACCTTGTACACACATAGCCTGTAGTTTATTCTATACACCTTATACACACACAACCTGCAGCTCATTCTATACACCTTATATACACACACAGCCTGCAGTTAATTCTATACACCTTATATACACACACAGCCTGCAGCTCATTCTATACACCTTATACACACACAACCTGCAGCTCATTCTATACACATTATACACACGCACATCTATACACCTTATACACACACACACACAGCCTGCAGCTCATTCTATACACCTTATACACACACAGCCTGCAGCTCATTCTATACACCTTATACACACACAGCCTGCAGGCCATTCTATACACCTTATATACACACAGCCTGCAGGTCATTCTATACACCTTATACACACACAGCCTGCAGCTCATTCTATACACCTTATACACACACACATCCTGCAGCTCATTCTATACACCTTATACACACACACAGCCTGCAGCTCATTCTATTCACCTTATACACACACACAGCCTGCAGCTCATTCTATACACCTTTTACACACACACAGCCTGCAGCTCATTCTATACACCTTATACACACACAGCCTGCAGCTCATTCTATACACCTTATATACACACACAGCCTGCAGCTCATTCTATACACCTTATATACACACACAGCCTGCAGCTCATTCTATACACCTTATACACACACACTGCCTGCAGGTCATTATATATACCTTATACACACACAGCCTGCAGGTTATTGTATACACCTTATACACACACAGCCTGCATGTCATTCTATACACCTTATATACACACACAGCCTGCAGGTCATTCTATACACCTTATACACACACAGCCTGCAGCTCATTATATACACCTTATACACACACACAGCCTGTAGCTCATTCTATACACCTTATACACACACACAGCCTGCAGGTCATTATATACACCTTATACACACAGCCTGCATGACATTCTATACACCTTATACACACACACACACACAGCCTGCAGGTCATTCTATACACCTTATACACACACAGCCTGCAGCTCATTCTATACACCTTATACACACACAGCCTGCAGCTCATTCTATACACCTTATACACACACAGCCTGCAGCTCATTCTATACACCTTATACACACACACAGCCTGCTGGTCATTATATACACCTTATACACACACACACACAGCCTGCAGCTCATTCTATACAACTTATACACACACATAGCCTGCAGCTCAATCTATACACCTTCTACACACACACAGCCTGCAGCTCATTCTATACACCTTATACACACACACAGCCTGCAGCTCATTCTATGCACCTTATACACACACACAGCCTACAGCTCATTCTATACACCTTATACACACACAGCCTGCAGCTCATTCTATACAACTTATACACACACACAGCCTGCAGCTCATTCTATACACCTTATACACACACAGTCTGCAGGTCATTCTATACACCTTCTACACATACAGCCTGCAGCTCATTCTATACACCTTATATATACACACACAGCCTGCAGCTCATTCTATACACCTTATATATACACACACAGCCTGCAGCTCATTCTATACACCTTATACACACACACAACCTGCAGCTCATTCTATACACCTTATACACACACACAGCCTGTAGCTCATTCTATACACCTTATACACACAGCCTGCAGCTCATTCTATACACCTTATACACACAAAGCCTGTAGCTCATTCTATACACCTTATACACACAGCCTGCAGGTCATTCTATACACCTTATATGTACACACACACAGCCAGCAGGTCATTATATACACCTTATACACACACACAGCCAGCAGGTCATTATATACACCTTATACACACACAGCCTGCAGCTCATTCTATACACCTTATATACATAGCCTGCAGGTCATTCTATACAACTTATACACACAAAGCCTGCAGGTCATTCTATACAACTTATACACACAAAGCCTGCAGGTCATTCTATACACCTTATATGTACACACACACAGCCTGCAGGTCATTCTATACACCTTATACACACACAGCCTGCAGCTCATTCTATACACCTTATACACACACAGCCTGCAGGTCATTCTATACACCTTATACACACACACAGCCAGCAGGTCATTCTATACACCTTATACACACACAGCCTGCAGGTCATTCTATAAACCTTATACACACACACAGCCTGCAGCTCATTCTATACACCTTATACACACACAGCCTGTAGCTCATTCTATACACCTTATACACACACAGCCTGCAGGTCATTCTATACACCTTATAGACACACACAGCCAGCAGGTCATTACGTACACCTTATACACACACAGCCTGCAGGTCATTCTATACACCTTATACACACACAGCCTGCAGCTCATTCTATACACCTTATACACACACACACAGCCTGCAGCTCATTCTATACACCTTACACACACACAGCCTGCAGCTCATTATATACACCTTATACACACAGCCTGCGGGTCATTATATACACCTTATATACACACACACAGCCTGCAGCTCATTCTATACACCTTATACACACAGCCTGCGTGTCATTATATACAACTTATATACACACACACAGCCTGCAGCTCATTCTCTACATCTTATACATACACACAGGTTGCAGCTCATTCTATACACCTAATATATACACACAGCTGCAGCTCATTCTATACTACATATATATATATATATATATATATACACACACAGCCTGCAGCTCATTCTATACACCTTATACACACACAGCCTGCAGCTCATTCTATATACCTTCTACACACACAGCCTGCAGCTCATTCTATACACCTTATACACACACACAGCCTGCAGCTCATTCTATACACCTTATATATACACACACAGCCTGCAGCTCATTCAATACACCTTATACACACACACAGCCTGCAGCTCATTCTATACACCTTATACACACACAGCCTGCAGCTCATTCTATACACCTTATACACACACACAGCCTGCAGCTCATTCTATACACCTTATACATACACACAGCCTGCAGCTCATTCTATACACCTTATACACACACACAGCCTGCAGCTCATTCTATACACCTTATACACACACACATCTATACACCTTATACACACACACACACAGCCTGCAGCTCATTTTATACACCTTACACACACACAGCTTGCAGCTCATTCTATACACCGTATACACACACACACACAGCCTGCAGCTCATTCTATACACCTTATACACACACACAGCCTGCAGCTCACTCTATACACCTTATACACACACACACAGCCTGCAGCTCATTCTATTCACCTTATACACACACACACGCAGCCTGCATCTCATTCTATCCACCTTATACACACACACTCACAGCCTGCAGCTCATTCTATACAACTTATACACACACATAGCCTGCAGCTCATTCTATACACCTTATACACACACAGCCTGCAGCTCATTCTATACACCGTATACACACACACAGCCTGCAGGTCATTATATACACCTTATACACACACACACAGCCTGCAGCTCATTCTATACAACTTATACACACGCACAGCCTGCAGCTCATTCTATAAACCTTATACACACGCACAGCCTGCAGCTCATTCTATACACCTTACACACACAGCCTGCAGCTCATTCTATACACCGTATACACACACACACAGCCTGCAGCTCATTCTATACACCTTATACACACACACAGCCTGCAGCTCATTCTATACACCTTATACACACACACACAGACTGCAGCTCATTCTATACAACTTATACACACACAGCCTGCAGCTCATTCTATACACCTTATACACACACACACACACACACACACACACACACACACACACACACACACACACAGACTGCAGCTCATTCTATACACCTTATATATACACACACAGCCTGCAGCTCATTCTATACACCTTATACACACACACTCACAGCCTGCAGCTCATTCTATACAACTTAAACACACACATAGCCTGCAGCTCATTCTATACACCTTATACACACACAGCCTGCAGCTCATTCTATACACCATATACCCACACACACAGACTGCAGCTCATTCTATACACCTTATATATACACACACAGCCTGCAGCTCATTCTATACACCTTATACACACACACTCACAGCCTGCAGCTCATTCTATACAACTTATACACACACATAGCCTGCAGCTCATTTTATACACCTTATACACACACAGCCTGCAGCTCATTCTATACACCTTATACACACACACAGCCTGCAGCTCATTCTATACACCTTATACATACACACAGCCTGCAGCTCATTCTATACACCTTATACACACACACAGCCTGCAGCTCATTCTATACACCTTATACACACACACATCTATACACCTTATACACACACACACACAGCCTGCAGCTCATTTTATACACCTTACACACATACAGCTTGCAGCTCATTCTATACACCGTATACACACACACACACAGCCTGCAGCTCATTCTATACACCTTATACACACACACAGCCTGCAGCTCACTCTATACACCTTATACACACACACACAGCCTGCAGCTCATTCTATTCACCTTATACACACACACACGCAGCCTGCATCTCATTCTATCCACCTTATACACACACACTCACAGCCTGCAGCTCATTCTATACAACTTATACACACACATAGCCTGCAGCTCATTCTATACACCTTATACACACACAGCCTGCAGCTCATTCTATACACCGTATACACACACACAGCCTGCAGGTCATTATATACACCTTATACACACACACACAGCCTGCAGCTCATTCTATACAACTTATACACACGCACAGCCTTCAGCTCATTCTATAAACCTTATACACACGCACAGCCTGCAGCTCATTCTATACACCTTACACACACAGCCTGCAGCTCATTCTATACACCGTATACACACACACACAGCCTGCAGCTCATTCTATACACCTTATACACACACACAGCCTGCAGCTCATTCTATACACCTTATACACACACACACAGACTGCAGCTCATTCTATACAACTTATACACACACAGCCTGCAGCTCATTCTATACACCTTATACACACACACACACACACACACACACACACACACACACACACACACACACACACACACACACACACACAGACTGCAGCTCATTCTATACACCTTATATATACACACACAGCCTGCAGCTCATTCTATACACCTTATACACACACACTCACAGCCTGCAGCTCATTCTATACAACTTAAACACACACATAGCCTGCAGCTCATTCTATACACCTTATACACACACAGCCTGCAGCTCATTCTATACACCATATACCCACACACACAGACTGCAGCTCATTCTATACACCTTATATATACACACACAGCCTGCAGCTCATTCTATACACCTTATACACACACACTCACAGCCTGCAGCTCATTCTATACAACTTATACACACACATAGCCTGCAGCTCATTCTATACACCTTATACACACACAGCCTGCAGCTCATTCTATACACCTTATACACACACACAGCCTGCAGGTCATTCTATACACCTTATACACACACACACACAGCCTGCAGCTCATTCTATACACCTTATACACACACACAGCCTGCAGCTCATTCTATATACCTTATACACACACAGCCTGTAGTTTATTCTATACACCTTATACACACACAACCTGCAGCTCATTCTATACACCTTATATACACACACAGCCTGCAGTTAATTCTATACACCTTATATACACACACAGCCTGCAGCTCATTCTATACACCTTATACACACACAACCTGCAGCTCATTCTATACACATTATACACACGCACATCTATACACCTTATACACACACAAACACACAGCCTGCAGCTCATTCTATACACCTTATACACACACAGCCTGCAGCTCATTCTATACACCTTATACACACACAGCCTGCAGGCCATTCTATACACCTTATATACACACAGCCTGCAGGTCATTCTATACACCTTATACACACACAGCCTGCAGCTCATTCTATACACCTTATACACACACACATCCTGCAGCTCATTCTATACACCTTATACACACACACAGCCTGCAGCTCATTCTATTCACCTTATACACACACACAGCCTGCAGCTCATTCTATACACCTTATACACACAAACACAGCCTGCAGCTCATTCTATACACCTTATACACACACAGCCTGCAGCTCATTCTATACACCTTATATACACACACAGCCTGCAGCTCATTCAATACACCTTATATACACACACAGCCTGCAGCTCATTCTATACACCTTATACACACACACAGCCTGCAGGTCATTATATACACCTTATACACACACAGCCTGCAGGTTATTGTATACACCTTATACACACACAGCCTGCATGACATTCTATACACCTTATATACACACACAGCCTGCAGGTCATTCTATACACCTTATACACACACAGCCTGCAGCTCATTATATACACCTTATACACACACACAGCCTGTAGCTCATTCTATACACCTTATACACACACACAGCCTGCAGGTCATTATATACACCTTATACACACAGCCTGCAGGACATTCTATACACCTTATATACACACACACACAGCCTGCAGGTCATTCTATACACCTTATACACACACAGCCTGCAGCTCAGTCTATACACCTTATACACACACAGCCTGCAGCTCATTCTATACACCTTATACACACACAGCCTGCAGCTCATTCTATACACCTTATACACACACACAGCCTGCTGGTCATTATATACACCTAATACACACACACACACACACAGCCTGCAGCTCATTCTATACAACTTATACACACACATAGCCTGCAGCTCAATCTATACACCTTCTACACACACACAGCCTGCAGCTCATTCTATACACCTTATACACACACACAGCCTGCAGCTCATTCTATGCACCTTATACACACACACAGCCTACAGCTCATTCTATACACCTTATACACACACAGCCTGCAGCTCATTCTATACAACTTATACACACACACAGCCTGCATCTCAAGCTGTACACCTTATACACACACACAGCCTGCAGCTCATTCTATACACCTTATACACACACACAGCCTGCAGCTCATTCTATACACCATATACACACACACACAGCCTACAGCTCATTCTATACACCTTATACACACACACAGCCTGCAGCTCATTATATACACCTTATACACACACAGCCCACAGCTCATTCTATGCACCTTATACACACACACAGCCTGCAGCTCATTCTATACACCTTATACACACACACAACCTGCAGCTCATTCTATACACCTTATACACACACAGCCTGCAGCTCATTCTATACACCTTATATACACACACACAGCCTGCAGCTCATTCTATACACCTTATACACACACACAGCCTGCAGCTCATTCTATACACCTTATAAACACACACAGCCTGCAGCTCATTCTATACACCATATACATACACACAGCCTGCAGCTCATTCTATACACCTTATACATACACACAGCCTGCAGCTCATTCTATACACCTTATATACACACACAGCCTGCATCTCAGTCTATACACCTTATACACACCCAGCCTGCAGCTCATTCTATACACCTTATACACACCCAGCCTGCAGCTCATTCTATACACCTTATACACACCCAGCCTGCAGCTCAATCTATACACCTTATACACACACACACAACCTGCAGGTCATTCTATACACCTTATACATACACACAGCCTGCAGCTCATTCTATACACCTTATACACACACACTCACACAGCCTGCAGCTCATTCTATACACCTTATACACACACAACCTGCAGCTCATTCTATACACATTATACACACACACATCTATACAACTTATACACACACACACAGCCTGCAGCTCATTCTATACACCTTATACACACACAGCCTGCAGCTCATTCTATACACCTTATACACACACAGCCTGCAGGTCATTATATACACCTTATACACACACACACAGCCTGCAGCTCATTCTATACAACTTATACACATGCACAGCCTGCAGCTCATTCTATACACCTTATACACACAAACACAGCCTGCAGCTCATTCTATACACCTTATACACACACAGCCTGTAGCTTATTCTATACACCTTATACACACACACACACAGCCTGCAGCTCATTCTATACACCTTATACACACGCACAGCCTGCAGCTCATTCTATACACCTTGGGCCTGATTCAGACCCACTCGCGAGCGGCTGTCCGCTCGCAAGTGGGTCGATGTTATGCACTGAGCATGCTCACGACGGAGGGAGCTCCGTCGTGCGCATGCGCCAGATGCGACGAGCGAAGGAAAGTCCTTCACTCGTTGTGTCCGATCAAAGGGGGCGTGCTGTCAATGTTGATTGACAGCACGCCCCCTTTGGTGGGCGTGCCGGGGGCGTGCCTCCCTGATGGGGGCGTTCCCACGGGAACGCCTCCCATCAGAAGCCGGCCCACTGACATCACTAGTGATGTCAGTGGGAGTGATTTTGGCTCTGATAGCGCCAAAATCACTCCAGGGTTTGCAGTCACCGAGACCCTACCACAGGGTCTCATTGCAAGCCCGATGGTCGCGATGGTCTTGACCATCGTGACCATCATCATGGACGCTCGCTATAGCTGTGAGTGGTAACCCACAGCTATACGAGCGTCCATGAGGCCGCTCCAAGTTGAGGGAGGAGGGCTCTGATTCAGAGCAAGCGCTCTGGTCAGAGCGTTCGGCTCTGAATCAGGCCCTCAGTTCCAGATCTCACTAACAATGACGTAATGTCCCAGGCCAAAATGGATTTTCCATAAGATAAGATTTATGTAAGTCCATTTTGGGTGCCTTCTTTTCTAAAATATACTGTATAATATATGATATACATATACACACACACACAGGTTGATTCTCCCATATCCAAATATTCCGAAATATGGAATATTTTTAGCATGACTGAGACAATGAAACCTTTGCTTTTTAATGATTCAAAGTGCACAAACTTTGTCTAAGGCACAGCATCATTAAAAATATTGTATAAAATCACCTTCAGGCTGTGTGTATAAGGTATATATGAAACATAAATGAATTTCAGGTGTGAACACAAACTTTGTTTGAGCCAGAAAATGATTGAAAATATTGTATAATATTACCCGCAGGCTGTGTGTATAAGGTGTATATAATGAGCTGCAGGCTGTGAGTATAAGGTATATAATGACCTGCAAGCTGTGTGTGTATAAGGCATATAGAATGAGCTGCAGGCTGTGTGTATAAGGTGTATAGAATGAGCTGCAGGCTGTGTGTGTATAAGGTGTATAGAATGAGCTGCAGGCTGTGTGTGTGTATAAGGTGTATATAATGAGCTGCAGGCTGTGTGTGTGTATAAGGTGTATAGAATGAACTGCAGGCTGTGTGTGTGTATAAGGTGTATATAATGAGCTGCAGGCTGTGTGTATAAGGTGTATAGAATGAACTGCAGGCTGTGTGTAAAAGGTGTATAGAATGAGCTGCAGGCTGTGTGTGTGTGTATAAGGTGTATAGAATGACCTGCAGGCTGTGTGTGTGTATAAGGTGTATAGAATGAGCTGCAGGCTGTGTGTATAAGGTATATAGAAGGTGATGCAGGCTGTGTGTGTATAATGTGTATAGAATGAGCTGCAGGCTGTGTGTGTGTATAAGGTGTATAGAATGAGCTGCAGGCTAGGTGTGTATATAAGGTGTATAGAATGACCTGCAGGCTGGGAGTGTATAAGGTGTATACAATAACCTGCAGGCTGTGTGTGTATAAGGTGTATATAATGACCTGCAGGCTGTGTGTATAAGGTGTATAGAATGAGCTGCAGGCTGTGTGTGTATTAGGTGTATACAATAACCTGCAGGCTGTGTGTGTATAAGGTGTATAGAATGACCTGCAGGCTGTGTATATAAGGTGTATAGAATGAGCTGCAGGCTGTGTGTGTGTATAAGGTGTATAGAATGAGCTGCAGGTTGTGTGTGTGTATAAGGTGTATAGAATGAGCTGCAGGCTGTGTGTGTGTGTATAAGGTGTATAGAATGAGCTGCAGGCTGTGTGTGTGTGTATAAGGTGTATAGAATGAGATGCAGGCTGTGTGTGTATATAAGGTGTATAGAATGAGCTGCAGGCTGTGTGTGTATATAAGGTGTATAGAATGAGCTGCAGGCTGTGTGTGTATAAGGTGTATAGAATGAGCTACAGGCTGTGTGTGTGTGTATAAGGTGTATAGAATGAGCTGCAGGCTGTGTGTGTGTATAAGGTGTATAGAATGAGCTGCAGGCTGTGTGTGTGTATAAGGTGTATAGAATGAGCTGCAGGATGTGTGTGTGTATAAGGTGTATAGAATGAGCTGCAGGCTGTGTGTGCATAAGGTGTATAGAATGAGATGCAGGCTGTGTGTGTGTATAAGGTGTATAGAATGAGCTGCAGGCTGTGTGTGTATTAGGTGTATAGAATGAGCTGCAGACTGTGTGTCTGTGTGTGTGTATATAAGGTGTATAGAATGAGCTGCATTCTGTGTGTGTATAAGGTGTATAGAATGAGCTGCAGGCTGTGTGTGTATAAGGTGTATAGAATGACCTGCAGGCTGTGTGTGTATAAGGTGTATAGAATGAGCTGCAGGCTGTGTGTGTATATATAAGGTGTATTGAATGAGCTGCAGGCTGTGTGTGTATAAGGTGTATAGAATGAGCTGAAGGCTGTGTGTGTGTATAAGGTGTATAGAATGAGCTGCAGGCTGTGTGTGTGTATAAGGTGTATATAATGAGCTGCAGGCTGTGTGTGTGTATAAGGTGTATAGAATGAGCTGCAGGCTGTGTGTGTCTATAAGGTGTATAGAATGAGCTGCAGGCTGTGTGTGTATAAGGTGTATAAAATGAGCTGCAGGCTGTGTGTGTGTGTAGAAGGTGTATAGAATGAGCTGCAGGCTGCGTGTATATGGTGTATAGAATGAGCTGCAGGCTGTGTGTGTGTATAAGGTGTATAGAATGACCTGCAGGCTGTGTGTGTGTATAAGGTGTATAGAATGGCCTGCAGGCTGTGTGTGTGTATAAGGTGTATAGAATGAGCTGCAGGCTGTGCGTGTGTATAAGTTGTATAGAATGAGCTGCAGGCTGTGTGTGTGTGTATAAGGTGTATATAATGACCTGCAGGCTGTGTGTGTGTATAAGGTGTATAGAATGAGCTGCAGGCTGTGTGTGTGTATAAGGTGTATAGAATGACCTGCAGGCTGTGTGTGTCTATAAGGTGTATAGAATGAGCTGCAGGCTATGTGTGTGTATAGGTTGTATAGAATGAGCTGCAGGCTGTGTGTGTGTGTATATAAGGTGTATAGAATGACCTGCAGGCTGCATGTATATGGTGTATAGAATGAGCTGCAGGCTGTGTTTGTGTGTATAAGTTGTATAGAATGAGCTGCAGGCTGTGTGTGTGTATAAGGTGTATAGAATGAGCTGCAGGCTGTGTGTGTGTGTGTATAAGGTGTATAGAATGAGGTACAGGCTGTGTGTGTGTGTATAAGTTGTATAGAATGAGCTGCAGGCTGTGTGTGTGTATAAGGTGTATAGAATGAGCTGCAGGCTGTGTGTGTGTGTGTATAAGGTGTATAGAATGAGGTACAGGCTGTGTGTGTATATATAAGGTGTATAGAATGAGATGCACGCTGTGTGTGTATAAGGTGTATAGAATGAGCTGCAGGCTGTGTGTGTGTGTATAAGGTGTATAGAATGAGCTGCAGGCTGTGTGTGTGTATAAGGTTTATAGAATGAGATGCAGGCTGTGTGTGTGTATAAGGTGTATAGAATGAGCTGCAGGCTGTGTGTGTGTATAAGGTGTATATAATGAGCTAGTGGCTGTGTGTGTATAAGGTGTATGGAATGAGCTGCAGGCTGTGTGTGTGTATAAGGTGTATAGAATGAGCTGCAGGCTGTGTGTGTGTATAAGGTGTATAGAATGAGCTGCAAGGTGTGTGTGTATAAGGTATATAGAATGAGCTGCAGGCTGTGTGTGTGTATAAGGTGTATAGAATGAGCTGCAGGCTGTGTGTGTATATATAAGGTGTATAGAATGAGCTGCAGGCTGTGTGTGTGTATAAGGTGTATAGAATGAGCTGCATGCTGTGTGTGTGTATAAGGTGTATAGATTGAGCTGCAGGCTATGTGTGTGTATAAGTTGTATAGAATGAGCTGCAGGCTGTGTGTGTATAAGGTGTATAGAATGAGCTGCATGCTGTGTGTGTGTATAAGGTGTATAGAATGAGCTGCAGGCTGTGTGTGTGTATAAGGTGTATAGAATGAGCTGCAGGCTGTGTGTGTGTATAAGGTGTATAGATTGAGCTGCAGGCTATGTGTGTGTATAAGTTGTATAGAATGAGCTGCAGGCTGTGTGTGTGTATATAAGGTGTATATAATGACCTGCAGGCTGTGTGTGTGTATAAGGTGTATAGAATGAGCTGCAGGCTGTGTGTGTATAAGGTGTATAGAATGAGCTGCAGGCTATGTGTGTGTATAAGTTGTATAGAATGAGCTGCAGGCTGTGTGTGTGTGTATAAGGTGTATAGAATGACCTGCAGGCTGTGTGTGTGTATAAGGTATATAGAATGAGCTGCAGGCTGTGTGTGTATAATGTGTATAAAATGAGCTGCAGGCTGTGTGTGTGTATAAGGTGTATAGAATGACCTGCAGGCTATGTGTATAAGGTGTATAGAATGACCTGCAGGCTGTGTGTGTGTATAAGGTGTATAGAATGAGCTGCAGGCTGTGTGTGTATAAGGTGTATAGAATGAGCTGCAGGCTGTGTGTGTGTATAAGGTGTATAGAATGAGCTGCATGCTGTGTGTGTATAAGGTGTATAGAATGACCTGCAGGCTGTGTGTGTATATAAGGTGTATAGAATGAGCTGCAGGCTGTGTGTGTATAAGGTGTATAGAATGACCTGCAGGCTGTGTGTGTGTATAAGGTGTATAGAATGACCTGCAGGCTGAGTGTGTGTATAAGGTGTATAGAATGAGCTGCAGGCTGTGCGTGTGTATAAGTTGTATAGAATGAGCTGCAGGCTGTGTGTGTGTGTATAAGGTGTATATAATGACCTGCAGGCTGTGTGTGTGTATAAGGTGTATAGAATGAGCTGCAGGCTGCGTGTGTGTATAAGGTGTATATAATGACCTGCAGGCTGTGTGTGTCTATAAGGTGTATAGAATGAGCTGCAGGCTATATGTGTGTATAGGTTGTATAGAATGAGCTGCAGGCTGTGTGTGTGTGTATAAGGTGTATAGAATGAGCTGCAGGCTGCATGTATATGGTGTATAGAATGAGCTGCAGGCTGTGTTTGTGTGTATAAGTTGTATAGAATGAGCTGCAGGCTGTGTGTGTGTATAAGGTGTATAGAATGAGCTGCAGGCTGTGTGTGTGTGTGTATAAGGTGTATAGAATGAGCTACAGGCTGTGTGTGTGTGTATAAGGTGTATAGAATGAGCTGCAGGCTGTGTGTGTGTATAAGGTGTATAGAATGAGCTGCAGGCTGTGTGTGTGTATAAGGTTTATATAATGAGATGCAGGCTGTGTGTGTGTATAAGGTGTATAGAATGAGCTGCAGGCTGTGTGTGTGTATAAGGTGTATATAATGAGCTAGTGGCTGTGTGTGTATAAGGTGTATGGAATGAGCTGCAGGCTGTGTGTGTGCATAAGGTGTATAGAATGAGCTGCAGGCTGTGTGTGTGTATAAGGTGTACAGAATGAGCTGCAAGGTGTGTGTGTATAAGGTGTATATAATGAGCTGCAGGCTGTGTGTGTATAAGGTGTATAGAATGACCTGCAGGCTGTGTGTGTGTGTATAAGTTGTATAGAATGAGCTGCAGGCTGTGTGTGTGTATAAGGTGTATAGAATGAGCTGCAGTCTGTGTGTGTATAAGGTGAATACAATAACCTGCAGGCTGTGTGTGTATAAGGTATATATAATGACCTGCAGGCTGTGTATATAAGGTGTATAGAATGAGCTGCAGGCTGTGTGTGTGTATAAGGTGTATAGAATGAGCTACAGGCTGTGTGTGTGTGTATAAGGTGTATAGAATGAGCTGCAGGCTGTGTGTGTGTATAAGGTGTACAGAATGAGCTGCAGGCTGTGTGTGTGTATAAAGTGTATAGAATGAGCTGCAGGCTGTGTGTGTGTATAAGGTGTATAGAATGAGCTGCAGGCTGTGTGTGTGTATAAGTTGTATATAATGAGCTGCAGGCTGTGTGTATAAAGTGTATAGAATGAGCTGCAGGCTGTGTGTGTGTATAAGGTGTATAGAATGACCTGCAGGCTGTGTGTGTACAAGGTGTATAGAATGACCTGCAGGTTGTGTGTATTTGGTGTATAGCATTAGCTGCAGGCTGTGTGTGCATAAGGTGTATAGAATGAGCTGCAGGCTGTGTGTGTGTATAAGGTGTATAGAATGACCTGCAGGCTGTGTGTGTGTATAAGGTGTATAGAATGAGCTGCAGGCTGTGTGTGTAAGGTATATAGAAGGTGATGCAGGCTGTGTGTGTATAAGGTGTATAGAATGAGCTGCAGGCTGTGTGTGTGTATAAGGTGTATAGAATGAGCTGCAGGCTGGGTGTGTATATAAGGTGTATAGAATGACCTGCAGGCTGGGTGTGTATAAGGTGTATACAATAACCTGCAGGCTGTGTGTGTATAAGGTGTATAGAATGAGTTGCAGGCTGTGTGTGTGTATAAGGTGTATAGAATGAGCTGCAGGTTGTGTGTGTATTAGGTGTATACAATAATCTGCAGGCTGTGTGTGTATAAGGTGTATAGAATGAGTTGCAGGCTGTGTGTGTGTATAAGGTGTATAGAATGAGCTGCAGGTTGTGTGTGTGTATAAGGTGTATAGAATGAGCTGCAGGCTGTGTGTGTATAAGGTGTATAGAATGAGCTACATGATGTGTGTGTATATAAGGTGTATAGAATGAGCTGCAGGCTGTGTGTTTATATAAGGTGTATAGAATGAGCTGCAGGCTGTGTGTGTATAAGGTGTATAGAATGAGCTGCAGGCTGTGTGTGTGTGTATAAGGTGTATATAATGAGCTGCAGGCTGTGTGTGTGTATAAGGTGTATAGAATGAGCTGCAGGCTGTGTGTGTGTATAAGGTGTATAGAATGAGCTGCAGGCTGTGTGTGTATTAGGTGTATAGAATGAGCTGCAGACTGTGTGTCTGTGTGTGTGTATATAAGGTGTATAGAATGAGCTGCAGGCTGTGTGTGTATAAGGTGTATAGAATGAGCTGCAGGCTGTGTGTGTATAAGGTGTATAGAATGACCTGCAGGCTGTGTGTGTATAAGGTGTATAGAATGAGCTGCAGGCTGTGTGTGTATATATAAGGTGTATTGAATGAGCTGCAGGCTGTGTGTGTATAAGGTGTATAGAATGAGCTGAAGGCTGTGTGTGTGTATAAGGTGTATAGAAAGAGCTGCAGGCTGTGTGTGTGTATAAGGTGTATATAATGAGCTGCTGGCTGTGTGTGTGTATAAGGTGTATAGAATGAGCTGCAGGCTGTGTGTGTCTTTAAGGTGTATAGAATGAGCTGCAGGCTGTGTGTGTATAAGGTGTATAAAATGAGCTGCAGGCTGTGTGTGTGTGTATAAGGTGTATAGAATGAGCTGCAGGCTGCGTGTATATGGTGTATAGAATGAGCTGCAGGCTGTGTGTGTGTATAAGGAGTATAGAATGAGCTGCAGGCTGTGTGTGTATAAGGTGTATAGAATGACCTGCAGGCTGTGTGTGTGTATAAGGTGTATAGAAAGAGCTGCAAGTTGTGTGTGTGTATAAGGTGTATAGAATGACCTGCAGGCTGTGTGTGTCTATAAGGTGTATAGAATGAGCTGCAGGCTATGTGTGTGTATAGGTTGTATAGAATGAGCTGCAGGCTGTGTGTGTGTATAAGTGTATAGAATGAGCTGCAGGCTGCGTGTATATGGTGTATAGAATGAGCTGCTGGCTGTGTTTGTGTGTATAAGTTGTATAGAATGAGCTGCAGGCTGTGTGTGTGTATAAGGTGTAAAGAATGTGCTGCAGGCTGTGTGTGTGTGTGTATAAGGTTTATAGAATGAGCTACAGGCTGTGTGTGTGTGTGTATAAGGTGTATAGAATGAGCTGCAGGCTGTGTGTGTGTGTATAAGGTGTATAGAATGAGCTGCAGGCTGTGTGTGTGTATAAGGTTTATATAATGAGATGCAGGCTGTGTGTGTGTATAAGGTGTATAGAATGAGCTGCAGGCTGTGTGTGTATAATGTGTATAGAATGAGCTGCAGGCTGTGTGTGTATAAGGTGTATAGAATGACCTGCAGGCTGTTTGTGTATAAGGTGTATAGAATGAGCTGCAGGCTGTGTGTGTATATATAAGGTGTATAGAATGAGCTGCAGGCTGTGTGTGTATAATGTGTATAGAATGAGCTGCAGGCTGTGTGTGTGTATAAGGTGTATAGAATGAGCTGCAGGCTGTGTGTGTCTATAAGGTGTATAGAATGAGCTGCAGGCTGTGTGTGTATTAGGTGTATAGAATGAGCTGCAGGCTGTGTGTGTCTATAAGGTGTATAGAATGAGCTGTAGGCTGTGTGTCTATAAGGTGTATAGAATGAGCTGCAGGCTGTGTGTGTATAAGGTGTATAGAATGAGCTGCAGGCTGTGTGTGTATAAGGTGTATAGAATGACCTGCAGGCTGTGTGTGTATAAGGTGTATAGAATGAGCTGCAGGCTGTGTGTGTATATATAAGGTGTATAGAATGTGCTGCAGGCTGTGTGTGTATTAGGTGTATAGAATGAGCTGCAGGCTGCGTGTGTGTATAAGGTGTATAGAATGAGCTGCAGGCTGTGTGTGTCTATAAGGTGTATAGAATGAGCTGCATGCTGTGTGTGTATAAGGTGTATAGAATGAGCTGCAGGCTGTGTGTGTGTGTATAAGGTGTATAGAATGAGCTGCAGGCTGCGTGCATATGGTGTATAGATTTGGCTGCAGGCTGTGTGTGTATAAGGTGTATAGAATGACCTGCAGGCTGTGTGTGTGTATAAGGTGTATAGAATGAGCTGCAGGCTGTGCGTGTGTATAAGGTGTATAGAATGAGCTGCAGGCTGTGCGAGTGTATAAGTTGTATAGAATGAGCTGCAGGCTGTGTGTGTGTGTGTATAAGGTGTATATAATGACCTGCAGGCTGTGTGTGTATAAGGTGTATAGAATGAGCTGCAGGCTGTGTGTGTATATAAGGTGTATAGAATGACCTGCAGGCTGTGTGTGTCTATAAGGTGTATAGAATGAGCTGCAGGCTATGTGTGTGTATAGGTTGTATAGAATGAGCTGAAGGCTGTGTGTGTGTGTGTATAAGGTGTATAGAATGAGCTGCAGGCTGCGTGTATATGGTGTATAGATTGAGCTGCAGGCTGTGTTTGTGTGTATAAGGTGTATAGAATGAGCTGCAGGCTGTGTGTGTGTATAAGGTGTATAGAATGAGCTACAGGCTGTGTGTGTGTATAAGGTGTATAGAATGAGCTGCAGGCTGTGTGTGTGTGTATAAGGTGTAGAGAATGAGCTGCAGGCTGTGTGTGTGTATAAGGTGTATAGAATGAGCTGCAGGCTGTGTGTGTGTGTATAAGGTGTAGAGAATGAGCTGCAGGCTGTGTGTGTGTATAAGGTGTATAGAATGAGCTGCAGGCTGTGTGTGTATATAAGGTGTATAGAATGAGCTGCAGGCTGTGTGTGTGTATAAGGTGTATAGATTGAGCTGCAGGCTATGTGTGTGTATAAGTTGTATAGAATGAGCTGCAGGCTGTGTGTGTGTATAAGGTGTATATAATGACCTGCAGGCTGTGTGTGTGTATAAGGTGTATAGAATGAGCTGCAGGCTGTGTGTGTATAAGGTGTATAGAATGAGCTGCAGGCTGTGTGTGTATAAGGTGTATAGAATGAGTTGCAGGCTGTGTGTGTGTATAAGGTGTATAGAATGACCTGCAGGCTATGTGTATAAGGTGTATAGAATGACCTGCTGGCTGTGTGTGTGTATAAGGTGTATAGAATGAGCTGCAGGCTGTGTGTGTGTATAAGATGTATATAATGAGCTGCAGGCTGTGTGTGTATAAGGTGTATAGAATGACCTGCAGGCTGTGTGTGTATATAAGGTGTATAGAATGAGCTGCAGGCTGTGTGTGTGTATAAGGTGTATAGAATGAGCTGCAGTCTGTGTGTGTATAAGGTGAATACAATAACCTGCAGGCTGTGTGTGTATAAGGTATATATAATGACCTGCAGGCTGTGTATATAAGGTGTATAGAATGAGCTGCAGGCTGTGTGTGTGTATAAGGTGTATAGAATGAGCTACAGGCTGTGTGTGTGTATAAGGTGTATAGAATGAGCTGCAGGCTGTGTGTGTATAAGGTGTATAGAATGAGCTGAAGGCTGTGTGTGTATAAGGTGTATAGAATGACCTGCAGGCTGTTTGTGTATAAGGTGTATAGAATGAGCTGCAGGCTGTGTGTGTATATATAAGGTGTATAGAATGAGCTGCAGGCTGTGTGTGTATAATGTGTATAGAATGAGCTGCAGGCTGTGTGTGTGTATAAGGTGTATAGAATGAGCTGCAGGCTGTGTGTGTCTATAAGGTGTATAGAATGAGCTGCAGGCTGTGTGTGTATAAGGTGTATAGAATGAGCTGCAGGCTGTGTGTGTCTATAAGGTGTATAGAATGAGCTGTAGGCTGTGTGTCTATAAGGTGCATAGAATGAGCTGCAGGCTGTGTGTGTATAAGGTGTATAGAATGAGCTGCAGGCTGTGTGTGTATAAGGTGTATAGAATGACCTGCAGGCTGTGTGTGTATAAGGTGTATAGAATGAGCTGCAGGCTGTGTGTGTATATATAAGGTGTATAGAATGTGCTGCAGGCTGTGTGTGTATTAGGTGTATAGAATGAGCTGCAGGCTGTGTGTGTGTATAAGGTGTATAGAATGAGCTGCAGGCTGTGTGTGTCTATAAGGTGTATAGAATGAGCTGCATGCTGTGTGTGTATAAGGTGTATAGAATAAGCTGCAGGCTGTGTGTGTGTGTATAAGGTGTATAGAATGAGCTGCAGGCTGCGTGCATATGGTGTATAGATTTGGCTGCAGGCTGTGTGTGTATAAGGTGTATAGAATGACCTGCAGGCTGTGTGTGTGTATAAGGTGTATAGAATGAGCTGCAGGCTGTGCGTGTGTATAAGGTGTATAGAATGAGCTGCAGGCTGTGCGAGTGTATAAGTTGTATAGAATGAGCTGCAGGCTGTGTGTGTGAGTGTATAAGGTGTATATAATGACCTGCAGGCTGTGTGTGTATAAGGTGTATAGAATGAGCTGCAGGCTGTGTGTGTATATAAGGTGTATAGAATGACCTGCAGGCTGTGTGTGTCTATAAGGTGTATAGAATGAGCTGCAGGCTATGTGTGTGTATAGGTTGTATAGAATGAGCTGAAGGCTGTGTGTGTGTGTGTATAAGGTGTATAGAATGAGCTGCAGGCTGCGTGTATATGGTGTATAGAATGAGCTGCAGGCTGTGTTTGTGTGTATAAGGTGTATAGAATGAGCTGCAGGCTGTGTGTGTGTATAAGGTGTATAGAATGAGCTACAGGCTGTGTGTGTGTATAAGGTGTATAGAATGAGCTGCAGGCTGTGTGTGTGTATAAGGTGTAGAGAATGAGCTGCAGGCTGTGTGTGTGTATAAGGTGTATAGAATGAGCTGCAGGCTGTGTGTGTGTGTATAAGGTGTAGAGAATGAGCTGCAGGCTGTGTGTGTGTATAAGGTGTATAGAATGAGCTGCAGGCTGTGTGTGTATATAAGGTGTATAGAATGAGCTGCAGGCTGTGTGTGTGTATAAGGTGTATAGATTGAGCTGCAGGCTATGTGTGTGTATAAGTTGTATAGAATGAGCTGCAGGCTGTGTGTGTGTGTATAAGGTGTATATAATGACCTGCAGGCTGTGTGTGTGTATAAGGTGTATAGAATGAGCTGCAGGCTGTGTGTGTATAAGGTGTATAGAATGAGCTGCAGGCTGTGTGTGTATAAGGTGTATAGAATGAGTTGCAGGCTGTGTGTGTGTATAAGGTGTATAGAATGACCTGCAGGCTATGTGTATAAGGTGTATAGAATGACCTGCTGGCTGTGTGTGTGTATAAGGTGTATAGAATGAGCTGCAGGCTGTGTGTGTATAAGGTGTATAGAATGACCTGCAGGCTGTGTGTGTATATAAGGTGTATAGAATGAGCTGCAGGCTGTGTGTGTGTATAAGGTGTATAGAATGAGCTGCAGTCTGTGTGTGTATAAGGTGAATACAATAACCTGCAGGCTGTGTGTGTATAAGGTATATATAATGACCTGCAGGCTGTGTATATAAGGTGTATAGAATGAGCTGCAGGCTGTGTGTGTGTATAAGGTGTATAGAATGAGCTACAGGCTGTGTGTGTGTGTATAAGGTGTATAGAATGAGCTGCAGGCTGTGTGTGTGTGTATAAGGTGTATAGATTGAGCTGCAGGCTATGTGTGTGTATAAGTTGTATAGAATGAGCTGCAGGCTGTGTGTGTGTGTATAAGGTGTATATAATGACCTGCAGGCTGTGTGTGTGTATAAGGTGTATAGAATGAGCTGCAGGCTGTGTGTGTATAAGGTGTATAGAATGAGCTGCAGGCTGTGTGTGTATAAGGTGTATAGAATGAGTTGCAGGCTGTGTGTGTGTATAAGGTGTATAGAATGACCTGCAGGCTATGTGTATAAGGTGTATAGAATGACCTGCTGGCTGTGTGTGTGTATAAGGTGTATATAATGAGCTGCAGGCTGTGTGTGTATAAGGTGTATAGAATGACCTGCAGGCTGTGTGTGTATATAAGGTGTATAGAATGAGCTGCAGGCTGTGTGTGTGTATAAGGTGTATAGAATGAGCTGCAGTCTGTGTGTGTATAAGGTGAATACAATAACCTGCAGGCTGTGTGTGTATAAGGTATATATAATGACCTGCAGGCTGTGTATATAAGGTGTATAGAATGAGCTGCAGGCTGTGTGTGTGTATAAGGTGTATAGAATGAGCTACAGGCTGTGTGTGTGTGTATAAGGTGTATAGAATGAGCTGCAGGCTGTGTGTGTGTATAAGGTGTACAGAATGAGCTGCAGGCTATGTGTATAAAGTGTATAGAATGAGCTGCAGGCTGTGTGTGTGTATAAGGTGTATAGAATGAGCTGCAGGCTGTGTGTGTGTATAAGGTGTATAGAATGAGCTACAGGCTGTGTGTGTGTGTATAAGGTGTATAGAATGAGCTGCAGGCTGTGTGTGTGTATAAGGTGTACAGAATGAGCTGCAGGCTATGTGTATAAAGTGTATAGAATGAGCTGCAGGCTGTGTGTGTGTATAAGTTGTATATAATGAGCTGCAGGCTGTGTGTATAAAGTGTATAGAATGAGCTGCAGGCTGTGTGTGTGTATAAGGTGTATAGAATGACCTGCAGGCTGTGTGTGTACAAGGTGTATAGAATGACCTGCAGGCTGTGTGTATTTGGTGTATAGCATTAGCTGCAGGCTATGTGTGCATAAGGTGTATAGAATGAGCTGCAGGCTGTGTGTGTGTATAAGGTGTATAGAATGACCTGCAGGCTGTGTGTGTGTATAAGGTGTATAGAATGAGCTGCAGGCTGTGTGTGTAAGGTATATAGAAGGTGATGCAGGCTGTGTGTGTATAAGGTGTATAGAATGAGCTGCAGGCTGTGTGTGTGTATAAGGTGTATAGAATGAGCTGCAGGCTGGGTGTGTATATAAGGTGTATAGAATGACCTGCAGGCTGGGTGTGTATAAGGTGTATACAATAACCTGCAGGCTGTGTGTGTATAAGGTGTATATAATGACCTGCAGGCTGTGTGTATAAGGTGTATAGGTTGAGATGCAGGCTGTGTGTGTATTAGGTGTATACAATAATCTGCAGGCTGTGTGTGTATAAGGTGTATAGAATGAGTTGCAGGCTGTGTGTGTGTATAAGGTGTATAGAATGAGCTGCAGGTTGTGTGTGTGTATAAGGTGTATAGAATGAGCTGCAGGCTGTGTGTGTGTGTATAAGGTGTATAGAATGAGCTACATGATGTGTGTGTATATAAGGTGTATAGAATGAGCTGCAGGCTGTGTGTTTATATAAGGTGTATAGAATGAGCTGCAGGCTGTGTGTGTATAAGGTGTATAGAATGAGCTGCAGGCTGTGTGTGTGTGTATAAGGTGTATAGAATGAGCTGCAGGCTGTGTGTGTGTATAAGGTGTATAGAATGAGCTGCAGGCTGTGTGTGTGTATAAGGTGTATAGAATGAGCTGCAGGCTGTGTGTGTATTAGGTGTATAGAATGAGCTGCAGACTGTGTGTCTGTGTGTGTGTATATAAGGTGTATAGAATGAGCTGCAGGCTGTGTGTGTATAAGGTGTATAGAATGAGCTGCAGGCTGTGTGTGTATAAGGTGTATAGAATGACCTGCAGGCTGTGTGTGTATAAGGTGTATAGAATGAGCTGCAGGCTGTGTGTGTATATATAAGGTGTATTGAATGAGCTGCAGGCTGTGTGTGTATAAGGTGTATAGAATGAGCTGAAGGCTGTGTGTGTGTATAAGGTGTATAGAAAGAGCTGCAGGCTGTGTGTGTGTATAAGGTGTATATAATGAGCTGCTGGCTGTGTGTGTATAAGGTGTATAGAATGAGCTGCAGGCTGTGTGTGTCTTTAAGGTGTATAGAATGAGCTGCAGGCTGTGTGTGTATAAGGTGTATAAAATGAGCTGCAGGCTGTGTGTGTGTGTGTATAAGGTGTATAGAATGAGCTGCAGGCTGCTTGTATATGGTGTATAGAATGAGCTGCAGGCTGTGTGTGTGTATAAGGAGTATAGATTGAGCTGCAGGCTGTGTGTGTATAAGGTGTATAGAATGACCTGCAGGCTGTGTGTGTGTATAAGGTGTATAGAAAGAGCTGCAAGTTGTGTGTGTGTATAAGGTGTATAGAATGACCTGCAGGCTGTGTGTGTCTATAAGGTGTATAGAATGAGCTGCAGGCTATGTGTGTGTATAGGTTGTATAGAATGAGCTGCAGGCTGTGTGTGTGTATAAGTGTATAGAATGAGCTGCAGGCTGCGTGTATATGGTGTATAGAATGAGCTGCTGGCTGTGTTTGTGTGTCTAAGTTGTATAGAATGAGCTGCAGGCTGTGTGTGTGTATAAGGTGTAAAGAATGTGCTGCAGGCTGTGTGTGTGTGTGTATAAGGTTTATAGAATGAGCTACAGGCTGTGTGTGTGTGTATAAGGTGTATAGAATGAGCTGCAGGCTGTGTGTGTGTGTATAAGGTGTATAGAATGAGCTACAGGCTGTGTGTGTGTATAAGGTTTATATAATGAGATGCAGGCTGTGTGTGTGTATAAGGTGTATAGAATGAGCTGCAGGCTGTGTGTGTATAATGTGTATAGAATGAGCTGCAGGCTGTGTGTGTATAAGGTGTATAGAATGACCTGCAGGCTGTTTGTGTATAAGGTGTATAGAATGAGCTGCAGGCTGTGTGTGTATATATAAGGTGTATAGAATGAGCTGCAGGCTGTGTGTGTATAATGTGTATAGAATGAGCTGCAGGCTGTGTGTGTGTATAAGGTGTATAGAATGAGCTGCAGGCTGTGTGTGTCTATAAGGTGTATAGAATGAGCTGCAGGCTGTGTGTGTATTAGGTGTATAGAATGAGCTGCAGGCTGTGTGTGTCTATAAGGTGTATAGAATGAGCTGTAGGCTGTGTGTCTATAAGGTGTATAGAATGAGCTGCAGGCTGTGTGTCTATAAGGTGTATAGAATGAGCTGCAGGCTGTGTGTGTATAAGGTGTATAGAATGACCTGCAGGCTGTGTGTGTATAAGGTGTATAGAATGAGCTGCAGGCTGTGTGTGTATATATAAGGTGTATAGAATGTGCTGCAGGCTGTGTGTGTATTAGGTGTATAGAATGAGCTGCAGGCTGTGTGTGTGTATAAGGTGTATAGAATGAGCTGCAGGCTGTGTGTGTCTATAAGGTGTATAGAATGAGCTGCATGCTGTGTGTGTATAAGGTGTATAGAATGAGCTGCAGGCTGTGTGTGTGTGTATAAGGTGTATAGAATGAGCTGCAGGCTGCGTGCATATGGTGTATAGATTTGGCTGCAGGCTGTGTGTGTATAAGGTGTATAGAATGACCTGCAGGCTGTGTGTGTGTATAAGGTGTATAGAATGAGCTGCAGGCTGTGCGTGTGTATAAGGTGTATAGAATGAGCTGCAGGCTGTGCGAGTGTATAAGTTGTATAGAATGAGCTGCAGGCTGTGTGTGTGTGTGTATAAGGTGTATATAATGACCTGCAGGCTGTGTGTGTATAAGGTGTATAGAATGAGCTGCAGGCTGTGTGTGTATATAAGGTGTATAGAATGACCTGCAGGCTGTGTGTGTCTATAAGGTGTATAGAATGAGCTGCAGGCTATGTGTGTGTATAGGTTGTATAGAATGAGCTGAAGGCTGTGTGTGTGTGTGTATAAGGTGTATAGAATGAGCTGCAGGCTGCGTGTATATGGTGTATAGAATGAGCTGCAGGCTGTGTTTGTGTGTATAAGGTGTATAGAATGAGCTGCAGGCTGTGTGTGTGTATAAGGTGTATAGAATGAGCTACAGGCTGTGTGTGTATAAGGTGTATAGAATGAGCTGCAGGCTGTGTGTGTGTGTATAAGGTGTAGAGAATGAGCTGCAGGCTGTGTGTGTGTATAAGGTGTATAGAATGAGCTGCAGGCTGTGTGTGTGTGTATAAGGTGTAGAGAATGAGCTGCAGGCTGTGTGTGTGTATAAGGTGTATAGAATGAGCTGCAGGCTGTGTGTGTATATAAGGTGTATAGAATGAGCTGCAGGCTTTGTGTGTGTATAAGGTGTATAGATTGAGCTGCAGGCTATGTGTGTGTATAAGTTGTATAGAATGAGCTGCAGGCTGTGTGTGTGTGTATAAGGTGTATATAATGACCTGCAGGCTGTGTGTGTGTATAAGGTGTATAGAATGAGCTGCAGGCTGTGTGTGTATAAGGTGTATAGATTGAGCTGCAGGCTGTGTGTGTATAAGGTGTATAGAATGAGTTGCAGGCTGTGTGTGTGTATAAGGTGTATAGAATGACCTGCAGGCTATGTGTATAAGGTGTATAGAATGACCTGCTGGCTGTGTGTGTGTATAAGGTGTATAGAATGAGCTGCAGGCTGTTTGTGTGTATAAGGTGTATATAATGAGCTGCAGGCTGTGTGTGTATAAGGTGTATAGAATGACCTGCAGGCTGTGTGTGTATATAAGGTGTATAGAATGAGCTGCAGGCTGTGTGTGTGTATAAGGTGTATAGAATGAGCTGCAGTCTGTGTGTGTATAAGGTGAATACAATAACCTGCAGGCTGTGTGTGTATAAGGTATATATAATGACCTGCAGGCTGTGTATATAAGGTGTATAGAATGAGCTGCAGGCTGTGTGTGTGTATAAGGTGTATAGAATGAGCTACAGGCTGTGTGTGTGTGTATAAGGTGTATAGAATGAGCTGCAGGCTGTGTGTGTATAAGGTGTATAGAATGAGCTGAAGGCTGTGTGTGTATAAGGTGTATAGAATGACCTGCAGGCTGTTTGTGTATAAGGTGTATAGAATGAGCTGCAGGCTGTGTGTGTATATATAAGGTGTATAGAATGAGCTGCAGGCTGTGTGTGTATAATGTGTATAGAATGAGCTGCAGGCTGTGTGTGTGTATAAGGTGTATAGAATGAGCTGTAGGCTGTGTGTGTCTATAAGGTGTATAGAATGAGCTGCAGGCTGTGTGTGTATTAGGTGTATAGAATGAGCTGCAGGCTGTGTGTGTCTATAAGGTGTATAGAATGAGCTGTAGGCTGTGTGTCTATAAGGTGTACAGAATGAGCTGCAGGCTGTGTGTGTATAAGGTGTATTGAATGAGCTGCAGGCTGTGTGTGTATAAGGTGTATAGAATGACCTGCAGGCTGTGTGTGTATAAGGTGTATAGAATGAGCTGCAGGCTGTGTGTGTATATATAAGGTGTATAGAATGTGCTGCAGGCTGTGTGTGTATTAGGTGTATAGAATGAGCTGCAGGCTGTGTGTGTGTATAAGGTGTATAGAATGAGCTGCAGGCTGTGTGTGTCTATAAGGTGTATAGAATGAGCTGCATGCTGTGTGTGTATAAGGTGTATAGAATGAGATGCAGGCTGTGTGTGTGTGTATAAGGTGTATAGAATGAGCTGCAGGCTGCGTGCATATGGTGTATAGATTTGGCTGCAGGCTGTGTGTGTATAAGGTGTATAGAATGACCTGCAGGCTGTGTGTGTGTATAAGGTGTATAGAATGAGCTGCAGGCTGTGCGTGTGTATAAGGTGTATAGAATGAGCTGCAGGCTGTGCGAGTGTATAAGTTGTATAGAATGAGCTGCAGGCTGTGTGTGTGTGTGTGTATAAGGTGTATATAATGACCTGCAGGCTGTGTGTGTATAAGGTGTATAGAATGAGCTGCAGGCTGTGTGTGTATATAAGGTGTATAGAATGACCTGCAGGCTGTGTGTGTCTATAAGGTGTATAGAATGAGCTGCAGGCTATGTGTGTGTATAGGTTGTATAGAATGAGCTGAAGGCTGTGTGTGTGTGTGTATAAGGTGTATAGAATGAGCTGCAGGCTGCGTGTATATGGTGTATAGAATGAGCTGCAGGCTGTGTTTGTGTGTATAAGGTGTATAGAATGAGCTGCAGGCTGTGTGTGTGTATAAGGTGTATAGAATGAGCTACAGGCTGTGTGTGTGTATAAGGTGTATAGAATGAGCTGCAGGCTGTGTGTGTGTATATAAGGTGTAGAGAATGAGCTGCAGGCTGTGTGTGTATAAGGTGTATAGAATGAGCTGCAGGCTGTGTGTGTGTGTATAAGGTGTAGAGAATGAGCTGCAGGCTGTGTGTGTGTATAAGGTGTATAGAATGAGCTGCAGGCTGTGTGTGTGTATAAGGTGTATAGAATGAGCTGCAGGCTGTGTGTGTGTATAAGTTGTATAGAATGAGCTGCAGGCTGTGTGTGTGTGTATAAGGTGTATATAATGACCTGCAGGCTGTGTGTGTGTATAAGGTGTATAGAATGAGCTGCAGGCTGTGTGTGTATATAAGGTGTATAGATTGAGCTGCAGGCTATGTGTGTGTATAAGTTGTATAGAATGAGCTGCAGGCTGTGTGTGTGTGTATAAGGTGTATATAATGACCTGCAGGCTGTGTGTGTGTATAAGGTGTATAGAATGAGCTGCAGGCTGTGTGTGTATAAGGTGTATAGAATGAGCTGCAGGCTGTGTGTGTATAAGGTGTATAGAATGAGTTGCAGGCTGTGTGTGTGTATAAGGTGTATAGAATGACCTGCAGGCTATGTGTATAAGGTGTATAGAATGACCTGCTGGCTGTGTGTGTGTATAAGGTGTATATAATGAGCTGCAGGCTGTGTGTGTATAAGGTGTATAGAATGACCTGCAGGCTGTGTGTGTATATAAGGTGTATAGAATGAGCTGCAGGCTGTGTGTGTGTATAAGGTGTATAGAATGAGCTGCAGTCTGTGTGTGTATAAGGTGAATACAATAACCTGCAGGCTGTGTGTGTATAAGGTATATATAATGACCTGCAGGCTGTGTATATAAGGTGTATAGAATGAGCTGCAGGCTGTGTGTGTGTATAAGGTGTATAGAATGAGCTACAGGCTGTGTGTGTGTGTATAAGGTGTATAGAATGAGCTGCAGGCTGTGTGTGTGTATAAGGTGTACAGAATGAGGTGCAGGCTGTGTGTGTGTATAAGGTGTATAGAATGAGCTGCAGGCTGTGTGTGTGTATAAGTTGTATATAATGAGCTGCAGGCTGTGTGTATAAAGTGTATAGAATGAGCTGCAGGCTGTGTGTGTGTATAAGGTGTATAGAATGACCTGCAGGCTGTGTGTGTACAAGGTGTACAGAATGAGCTGCAGGCTGTGTGTGTGTATAAGGTGTATAGAATGACCTGCAGGCTGTGTGTGTGTATAAGGTGTATAGAATGAGCTGCAGGCTGTGTGTGTAAGGTATATAGAAGGTGATGTAGGCTGTGTGTGTATAAGGTGTATAGAATGAGCTGCAGGCTGTGTGTGTGTATAAGGTGTATAGAATGAGCTGCAGGCTGGGTGTGTATATAAGGTGTATAGAATGACCTGCAGGCTGGGTGTGTATAAGGTGTATACAATAACCTGCAGGCTGTGTGTGTATAAGGTGTATATAATGACCTGCAGGCTGTGTGTATAAGGTGTATAGAATGAGATGCAGGCTGTGTGTGTATTAGGTGTATACAATAATCTGCAGGCTGTGTGTGTATAAGGTGTATAGAATGACCTACAGGCTGTGTATATAAGGTGTATAGAATGAGTTGCAGGCTGTGTGTGTGTATAAGGTGTATAGAATGAGCTGCAGGTTGTGTGTGTGTATAAGGTGTATAGAATGAGCTGCAGGCTGTGTGTGTGTGTATAAGGTGTATAGAATGAGCTACATGATGTGTGTGTATATAAGGTGTATAGAATGAGCTGCAGGCTGTGTGTTTATATAAGGTGTATAGAATGAGCTGCAGGCTGTGTGTGTATAAGGTGTATAGAATGAGCTGCAGGCTGTGTGTGTGTGTATAAGGTGTATAGAATGAGCTGCAGGCTGTGTGTGTGTATAAGGTGTATAGAATGAGCTGCAGGATGTGTGTGTGTATAAGGTGTATAGAATGAGCTGCAGGCTGTGTGTGTGTATAAGGTGTATAGAATGAGCTGCAGGCTGTGTGTGTATTAGGTGTATAGAATGAGCTGCAGACTGTGTGTCTGTGTGTGTGTATATAAGGTGTATAGAATGAGCTGCAGGCTGTGTGTGTATAAGGTGTATAGAATGAGCTGCAGGCTGTGTGTGTATAAGGTGTATAGAATGACCTGCAGGCTGTGTGTGTATAAGGTGTATAGAATGAGCTGCAGGCTGTGTGTGTATATATAAGGTGTATTGAATGAGCTGCAGGCTGTGTGTGTATAAGGTGTATAGAATGAGCTGAAGGCTGTGTGTGTGTATAAGGTGTATAGAAAGAGCTGCAGGCTGTGTGTGTGTATAAGGTGTATATAATGAGCTGCTGGCTGTGTGTGTGTATAAGGTGTATAGAATGAGCTGCAGGCTGTGTGTGTCTTTAAGTTGTATAGAATGAGCTGCAGGCTGTGTGTGTATAAGGTGTATAAAATGAGCTGCAGGCTGTGTGTGTATAAGGTGTATAGAATGACCTGCAGGCTGTGTGTGTATAAGGTGTATAGAATGAGCTGCAGGCTGTGTGTGTATATATAAGGTGTATAGAATGTGCTGCAGGCTGTGTGTGTATTAGGTGTATAGAATGAGCTGCAGGCTGTGTGTGTGTATAAGGTGTATAGAATGAGCTGCAGGCTGTGTGTGTCTATAAGGTGTATAGAATGAGCTGCATGCTGTGTGTGTATAAGGTGTATAGAATGAGCTGCAGGCTGTGTGTGTGTGTATAAGGTGTATAGAATGAGCTGCAGGCTGCGTGCATATGGTGTATAGATTTGGCTGCAGGCTGTGTGTGTATAAGGTGTATAGAATGACCTGCAGGCTGTGTGTGTGTATAAGGTGTATAGAATGAGCTGCAGGCTGTGCGTGTGTATAAGGTGTATAGAATGAGCTGCAGGCTGTGCGAGTGTATAAGTTGTATAGAATGAGCTGCAGGCTGTGTGTGTGTGTGTATAAGGTGTATATAATGACCTGCAGGCTGTGTGTGTATAAGGTGTATAGAATGAGCTGCAGGCTGTGTGTGTATATAAGGTGTATAGAATGACCTGCAGGCTGTGTGTGTCTATAAGGTGTATAGAATGAGCTGCAGGCTATGTGTGTGTATAGGTTGTATAGAATGAGCTGAAGGCTGTGTGTGTGTGTGTATAAGGTGTATAGAATGAGCTGCAGGCTGTGTGTATATGGTGTATAGAATGAGCTGCAGGCTGTGTTTGTGTGTATAAGGTGTATAGAATGAGCTGCAGGCTGTGTGTGTGTATAAGGTGTATAGAATGAGCTACAGGCTGTGTGTGTGTATAAGGTGTATAGAATGAGCTGCAGGCTGTGTGTGTGTATATAAGGTGCAGAGAATGAGCTGCAGGCTGTGTGTGTGTATAACGTGTATAGAATGAGCTGCAGGCTGTGTGTGTGTGTATAAGGTGTAGAGAATGAGCTGCAGGCTGTGTGTGTGTATAAGGTGTATAGAATGAGCTGCAGGCTGTGTGTGTATATAAGGTGTATAGAATGAGCTGCAGGCTGTGTGTGTGTATAAGTTGTATAGAATGAGCTGCAGGCTGTGTGTGTGTGTATAAGGTGTATATAATGACCTGCAGGCTGTGTGTGTGTATAAGGTGTATAGAATGAGCTGCAGGCTGTGTGTGTATATAAGGTGTATAGATTGAGCTGCAGGCTATGTGTGTGTATAAGTTGTATAGAATGAGCTGCAGGCTGTGTGTGTGTGTATAAGGTGTATATAATGACCTGCAGGCTGTGTGTGTGTATAAGGTGTATAGAATGAGCTGCAGGCTGTGTGTGTATAAGGTGTATAGAATGAGCTGCAGGCTGTGTGTGTATAAGGTGTATAGAATGAGTTGCAGGCTGTGTGTGTGTATAAGGTGTATAGAATGACCTGCAGGCTATGTGTATAAGGTGTATAGAATGATCTGCTGGCTGTGTGTGTGTATAAGGTGTATATAATGAGCTGCAGGCTGTGTGTGTATAAGGTGTATAGAATGACCTGCAGGCTGTGTGTGTATATAAGGTGTATAGAATGAGCTGCAGGCTGTGTGTGTGTATAAGGTGTATAGAATGAGCTGCAGTCTGTGTGTGTATAAGGTGAATACAATAACCTGCAGGCTGTGTGTGTATAAGGTATATATAATGACCTGCAGGCTGTGTATATAAGGTGTATAGAATGAGCTGCAGGCTGTGTGTGTGTATAAGGTGTATAGAATGAGCTACAGGCTGTGTGTGTGTGTATAAGGTGTATAGAATGAGCTGCAGGCTGTGTGTGTGTATAAGGTGTACAGAATGAGCTGCAGGCTGTGTGTGTGTATAAGGTGTATAGAATGAGCTGCAGGCTGTGTGTGTGTATAAGTTGTATATAATGAGCTGCAGGCTATGTGTATAAAGTGTATAGAATGAGCTGCAGGCTGTGTGTGTGTATAAGGTGTATAGAATGACCTGCAGGCTGTGTGTGTACAAGGTGTATAGAATGAGCTGCAGGCTGTGTGTGTGTATAAGGTGTATAGAATGACCTGCAGGCTGTGTGTGTGTATAAGGTGTATAGAATGAGCTGCAGGCTGTGTGTGTAAGGTATATAGAAGGTGATGTAGGCTGTGTGTGTATAAGGTGTATAGAATGAGCTGCAGGCTGTGTGTGTGTATAAGGTGTATAGAATGAGCTGCAGGCTGGGTGTGTATATAAGGTGTATAGAATGACCTGCAGGCTGGGTGTGTATAAGGTGTATACAATAACCTGCAGGCTGTGTGTGTATAAGGTGTATATAATGACCTGCAGGCTGTGTGTATAAGGTGTATAGAATGAGATGCAGGCTGTGTGTGTATTAGGTGTATACAATAATCTGCAGGCTGTGTGTGTATAAGGTGTATAGAATGATCTGCAGGCTGTGTATATAAGGTGTATAGAATGAGTTGCAGGCTGTGTGTGTGTATAAGGTGTATAGAATGAGCTGCAGGTTGTGTGTGTGTATAAGGTGTATAGAATGAGCTGCAGGCTGTGTGTGTGTGTATAAGGTGTATAGAATGAGCTACATGATGTGTGTGTATATAAGGTGTATAGAATGAGCTGCAGGCTGTGTGTTTATATAAGGTGTATAGAATGAGCTGCAGGCTGTGTGTGTATAAGGTGTATAGAATGAGCTGCAGGCTGTGTGTGTGTGTATAAGGTGTATAGAATGAGCTGCAGGCTGTGTGTGTGTATAAGGTGTATAGAATGAGCTGCAGGATGTGTGTGTGTATAAGGTGTATAGAATGAGCTGCAGGCTGTGTGTGTGTATAAGGTGTATAGAATGAGCTGCAGGCTGTGTGTGTATTAGGTGTATAGAATGAGCTGCAGACTGTGTGTCTGTGTGTGTGTATATAAGGTGTATAGAATGAGCTGCAGGCTGTGTGTGTATAAGGTGTATAGAATGAGCTGCAGGCTGTGTGTGTATAAGGTGTATAGAATGACCTGCAGGCTGTGTGTGTATAAGGTGTATAGAATGAGCTGCAGGCTGTGTGTGTATATATAAGGTGTATTGAATGAGCTGCAGGCTGTGTGTGTATAAGGTGTATAGAATGAGCTGAAGGCTGTGTGTGTGTATAAGGTGTATAGAAAGAGCTGCAGGCTGTGTGTGTGTATAAGGTGTATATAATGAGCTGCTGGCTGTGTGTGTGTATAAGGTGTATAGAATGAGCTGCAGGCTGTGTGTGTCTTTAAGTTGTATAGAATGAGCTGCAGGCTGTGTGTGTATAAGGTGTATAAAATGAGCTGCAGGCTGTGTGTGTGTGTATAAGGTGTATAGAATGAGCTGCAGGCTGCGTGTATATGGTGTATAGAATGAGCTGCAGGCTGTGTGTGTGTATAAGGAGTATAGAATGAGCTGCAGGCTGTGTGTGTATAAGGTGTATAGAATGACCTGCAGGCTGTGTGTGTGTATAAGGTGTATAGAAAGAGCTGCAAGTTGTGTGTGTGTATAAGGTGTATAGAATGACCTGCAGGCTGTGTGTGTCTATAAGGTGTATAGAATGAGCTGCAGGCTATGTGTGTGTATAGGTTGTATAGAATGAGCTGCAGGCTGTGTGTGTGTATAAGTGTATAGAATGAGCTGCAGGCTGCGTGTATATGGTGTATAGAATGAGCTGCTGGCTGTGTTTGTGTGTATAAGTTGTATAGAATGAGCTGCAGGCTGTGTGTGTGTATAAGGTGTAAAGAATGTGCTGCAGGCTGTGTGTGTGTGTGTGTGTATAAGGTTTATAGAATGGGCTACAGGCTGTGTGTGTGTGTATAAGGTGTATAGAATGAGCTGCAGGCTGTGTGTGTGTGTATAAGGTGTATAGAATGAGCTGCAGGCTGTGTGTGTGTATAAGGTTTATATAATGAGATGCAGGCTGTGTGTGTGTATAAGGTGTATAGAATGAGCTGCAGGCTGTGTGTGTATAATGTGTATAGAATGAGCTGCAGGCTGTGTGTGTATAAGGTGTATAGAATGACCTGCAGGCTGTTTGTGTATAAGGTGTATAGAATGAGCTGCAGGCTGTGTGTGTATATATAAGGTGTATAGAATGAGCTGCAGGCTGTGTGTGTATAATGTGTATAGAATGAGCTGCAGGCTGTGTGTGTGTATAAGGTGTATAGAATGAGCTGCAGGCTGTGTGTGTCTATAAGGTGTATAGAATGAGCTGCAGGCTGTGTGTGTATTAGGTGTATAGAATGAGCTGCAGGCTGTGTGTGTCTATAAGGTGTATAGAATGAGCTGTAGGCTGTGTGTCTATAAGGTGTATAGAATGAGCTGCAGGCTGTGTGTGTATAAGGTGTATAGAATGAGCTGCAGGCTGTGTGTGTATAAGGTGTATAGAATGACCTGCAGGCTGTGTGTGTATAAGGTGTATAGAATGAGCTGCAGGCTGTGTGTGTATATATAAGGTGTATAGAATGTGCTGCAGGCTGTGTGTGTATTAGGTGTATAGAATGAGCTGCAGGCTGTGTGTGTGTATAAGGTGTATAGAATGAGCTGCAGGCTGTGTGTGTCTATAAGGTGTATAGAATGAGCTGCATGCTGTGTGTGTATAAGGTGTATAGAATGAGCTGCAGGCTGTGTGTGTGTGTATAAGGTGTATAGAATGAGCTGCAGGCTGCGTGCATATGGTGTATACATTTGGCTGCAGGCTGTGTGTGTATAAGGTGTATAGAATGACCTGCAGGCTGTGTGTGTGTATAAGGTGTATAGAATGAGCTGCAGGCTGTGCGTGTGTATAAGGTGTATAGAATGAGCTGCAGGCTGTGCGAGTGTATAAGTTGTATAGAATGAGCTGCAGGCTGTGTGTGTGTGTGTATAAGGTGTATATAATGACCTGCAGGCTGTGTGTGTATAAGGTGTATAGAATGAGCTGCAGGCTGTGTGTGTATATAAGGTGTATAGAATGACCTGCAGGCTGTGTGTGTCTATAAGGTGTATAGAATGAGCTGCAGGCTATGTGTGTGTATAGGTTGTATAGAATGAGCTGAAGGCTGTGTGTGTGTGTGTATAAGGTGTATAGAATGAGCTGCAGGCTGCGTGTATATGGTGTATAGAATGAGCTGCAGGCTGTGTTTGTGTGTATAAGGTGTATAGAATGAGCTGCAGGCTGTGTGTGTGTATAAGGTGTATAGAATGAGCTACAGGCTGTGTGTGTGTATAAGGTGTATAGAATGAGCTGCAGGCTGTGTGTGTGTGTATAAGGTGTAGAGAATGAGCTGCAGGCTGTGTGTGTGTATAAGGTGTATAGAATGAGCTGCAGGCTGTGTGTGTATAAGGTGTAGAGAATGAGCTGCAGGCTGTGTGTGTGTATAAGGTGTATAGAATGAGCTGCAGGCTGTGTGTGTATATAAGGTGTATAGAATGAGCTGCAGGCTGTGTGTGTGTATAAGGTGTATAGATTGAGCTGCAGGCTATGTGTGTGTATAAGTTGTATAGAATGAGCTGCAGGCTGTGTGTGTGTGTATAAGGTGTATATAATGACCTGCAGGCTGTGTGTGTGTATAAGGTGTATAGAATGAGCTGCAGGCTGTGTGTGTATAAGGTGTATAGAATGAGCTGCAGGCTGTGTGTGTATAAGGTGTATAGAATGAGCTGCAGGCTGTGTGTGTGTATAAGGTGTATAGAATGACCTGCAGGCTATGTGTATAAGGTGTATAGAATGACCTGCTGGCTGTGTGTGTGTATAAGGTGTATAGAATGAGCTGCAGGCTGTGTGTGTGTATAAGGTGTATATAATGAGCTGCAGGCTGTGTGTGTATAAGGTGTATAGAATGACCTGCAGGCTGTGTGTGTATATAAGGTGTATAGAATGAGCTGCAGGCTGTGTGTGTATAAGGTGTATAGAATGAGCTGCAGTCTGTGTGTGTATAAGGTGAATACAATAACCTGCAGGCTGTGTGTGTATAAGGTATATATAATGACCTGCAGGCTGTGTATATAAGGTGTATAGAATGAGCTGCAGGCTGTGTGTGTATAAGGTGTATAGAATGAGCTACAGGCTGTGTGTGTGTGTGTATAAGGTGTAAAGAATGAGCTGCAGGCTGTGTGTGTGTATAAGGTGTATAGAATGAGCTGCAGGCTGTGTGTGTGTATAAGGTGTATAGAATGAGCTGCAGGCTGTGTGTGTGTATAAGTTGTATATAATGAGCTGCAGGCTGTGTGTATAAAGTGTATAGAATGAGCTGCAGGCTGTGTGTGTGTATAAGGTGTATAGAATGACCTGCAGGCTGTGTGTGTACAAGGTGTATAGAATGACCTGCAGGCTGTGTGTATTTGGTGTATAGCATTAGCTGCAGGCTGTGTGTGCATAAGGTGTATAGAATGAGCTGCAGGCTGTGTGTGTGTATAAGGTGTATAGAATGACCTGCCGGCTGTGTGTGTGTATAAGGTGTATAGAATGAGCTGCAGGCTGTGTGTGTAAGATATATAGAAGGTGATGCAGGCTGTGTGTGTATAAGGTGTATAGAATGAGCTGCAGGCTGTGTGTGTGTATAAGGTGTATAGAATGAGCTGCAGGCTGGGTGTGTATATAAGGTGTATAGAATGACCTGCAGGCTGGGTGTGTATAAGGTGTATACAATAACCTGCAGGCTGTGTGTGTATAAGGTGTATATAATGACCTGCAGGCTGTGTGTATAAGGTGTATAGAATGAGATGCAGGCTGTGTGTGTATTAGGTGTATACAATAATCTGCAGGCTGTGTGTGTATAAGGTGTATAGAATGACCTGCAGGCTGTGTATATAAGGTGTATAGAATGAGCTGCAGGTTGTGTGTGTGTATAAGGTGTATAGAATGAGCTGCAGGCTGTGTGTGTGTGTATAAGGTGTATAGAATGAGCTACATGATGTGTGTGTATATAGGGTGTATAGAATGAGCTGCAGGCTGTGTGTTTATATAAGGTGTATAGAATGAGCTGCAGGCTGTGTGTGTATAAGGTGTATAGAATGAGCTGCAGGCTGTGTGTGTGTATAAGGTGTATAGAATGAGCTGCAGGCTGTGTGTGTGTATAAGGTGTATAGAATGAGCTGCAGGATGTGTGTGTGTATAAGGTGTATAGAATGAGCTGCAGGCTGTGTGTGTGTATAAGGTGTATAGAATGAGCTGCAGGCTGTGTGTGTATTAGGTTATAGAATGAGCTGCAGACTGTGTGTCTGTGTGTGTGTATATAAGGTGTATAGAATGAGCTGCAGGCTGTGTGTGTATAAGGTGTATAGAATGAGCTGCAGGCTGTGTGTGTATAAGGTGTATAGAATGACCTGCAGGCTGTGTGTGTATAAGGTGTATAGAATGAGCTGCAGGCTGTGTGTGTATATATAAGGTGTATTGAATGAGCTGCAGGCTGTGTGTGTATAAGGTGTATAGAATGAGCTGAAGGCTGTGTGTGTGTATAAGGTGTATAGAAAGAGCTGCAGGCTGTGTGTGTGTATAAGGTGTATATAATGAGCTGCTGGCTGTGTGTGTGTATAAGGTGTATAGAATGAGCTGCAGGCTGTGTGTGTATAAGGTGTATAAAATGAGCTGCAGGCTGTGTGTGTGTGTATAAGGTGTATAGAATGAGCTGCAGGCTGCGTGTATATGGTGTATAGAATGAGCTGCAGGCTGTGTGTGTGTATAAGGAGTATAGAATGAGCTGCAGGCTGTGTGTGTATAAGGTGTATAGAATGATCTGCAGGCTGTGTGTGTGTATAAGGTGTATAGAAAGAGCTGCAAGTTGTGTGTGTGTATAAGGTGTATAGAATGACCTGCAGGCTGTGTGTGTCTATAAGGTGTATAGAATGAGCTGCAGGCTATGTGTGTGTATAGGTTGTATAGAATGAGCTGCAGGCTGTGTGTGTATAAGGTGTATAGAATGAGCTGCAGGCTGCGTGTATATGGTGTATAGAATGAGCTGCTGGCTGTGTTTGTGTGTATAAGTTGTATAGAATGAGCTGCAGGCTGTGTGTGTGTATAAGGTGTAAAGAATGTGCTGCAGGCTGTGTGTGTGTGTGTATAAGGTTTATAGAATGAGCTACAGGCTGTGTGTGTGTGTATAAGGTGTATAGAATGAGCTGCAGGCTGTGTGTGTGTGTATAAGGTGTATAGAATGAGCTGCAGGCTGTGTGTGTGTATAAGGTTTATATAATGAGATGCAGGCTGTGTGTGTGTATAAGGTGTATAGATTGAGCTGCAGGCTGTGTGTGTGTATAAGGTGTATATAATGAGCTAGTGGCTGTGTGTGTATAAGGTGTATGGAATGAGCTGCAGGCTGTGTGTGTTTAAGGTGTATAGAATGAGCTGCAGGCTGTGTGTGTGTATAAGGTGTATAGAATGAGCTGCAAGGTGTGTGTGTATAAGGTATATAGAATGAGCTGCAGGCTGTGTGTGTGTATAAGGTGTATAGAATGAGCTGTAGGCTGTGTGTGTGTATAAGGTGTATAGAATGAGCTGCAGGCTGTGTGTGTGTATAAGGTGTATAGAATGAGCTGCAGGCTGTGTGTGTGTATAAGGTGTATAGATTGAGCTGCAGGCTATGTGTGTGTATAAGTTGTATAGAATGAGCTGCAGGCTGTGTGTGTATAAGGTGTATAGAATGAGCTGCATGCTGTGTGTGTGTATAAGGTGTATAGAATGAGCTGTAGGCTGTGTGTGTGTATAAGGTGTATAGAATGAGCTGCAGGCTTTGTGTGTGTATAAGGTGTATAGAATGAGCTGCAGGCTGTGTGTGTTTATAAGGTGTATAGATTGAGCTGCAGGCTATGTGTGTGTATAAGTTGTATAGAATGAGCTGCAGGCTGTGTGTGTGTATATAAGGTGTATAGAATGACCTGCAGGCTGTGTGTGTATAAGGTGTATAGAATGAGCTGCAGGCTGTGTGTGTATAAGGTGTATAGAATAAGCTGCAGGCTGTGTGTGTATAATGTGTATAAAATGAGCTGCAGGCTGTGTGTGTATAAGGTGTATAGAATGACCTGCACGCTGTGTGTGTATAAGGTGTATAGAATGAGCTGCAGGCTGTGTGTGTATATATAAGGTGTATAGAATGAGCTGCAGGCTGTGTGTGTATAATGTGTATAGAATGAGCTGCAGGCTGTGTGTGTGTATAAGGTGTATAGATTGAGCTGCAGGCTGTGTGTGTCTATAAGGTGTATAGAATGAGCTGCAGGCTGTGTGTGTATTAGGTGTATAGAATGAGCTGCAGGCTGTGTGTGTGTATAAGGTGTATAGAATGTGCTGCAGGGTGTGTGTGTCTATAAGGTGTATAGAATGAGCTGTAGGCTGTGTGTGTATTAGGTGTATAGAATGAGCTGCAGGCTGTGTGTGTGTGTGTGTATATAAGGTGTATAGAATGAGCTGCAGGCTGTGTGTGTATAAGGTGTATAGAATGAGCTGCAGGCTGTGTGTGTATAAGGTGTATAGAATGACCTGCAGGCTGTGTGTGTATAAGGTGTATAGAATGAGCTGCAGGCTGTGTGTGTATATATAAGGTGTATAGAATGAGCTGCAGGCTGTGTGTGTATAAGGTGTATATAATGAGCTGCAGGCTGTTTGTGTGTATAAGGTGTATAGAATGAGCTGCAGGCTGTGTGTGTCTATAAGGTGTATAGAATGAGCTGCAGGCTGTGTGTGTGTGTGTATATGGTGTATAGATTGAGCTGCAGGCTGTGTGTGTGTATAAGGTGTATAGAATGAGCTGCAGGCTGTGCGAGTGTATAAGTTGTATAGAATGAGCTGCAGGCTGTGCGTGTGTTTAAGGTGTATAGAATGACCTGCAGGCTGTGTGTGTCTATAAGGTGTATAGAATGAGCTGCAGGCTATGTGTGTGTATAGGTTGTATAGAATGAGCTGAAGGCTGTGTGTGTGTGTGTATAGGGTGTATAGAATGAGCTGCAGGCTGCGTGTATATGGTGTATAGAATGAGCTGCAGGCTGTGTTTGTGTGTATAAGGTGTATAGAATGAGCTGCAGGCTGTGTGTGTGTATAAGGTGTATTGAATGAGCTGCAGGCTGTGTGTGTGTGTGTGTGTATAAGGTATATAGAATGAGCTACAGGCTGTGTGTGTGTGTATAAGGTGTATAGAATGAGCTGCAGGCTGTGTGTGTGTGTATAAGGTGTAGAGAATGAGCTGCAGGCTGTGTGTGTGTATAAGGTGTATATAATGAGCTGCAGGCTGTGTGTGTGCATAAGGTGTATAGAATGAGCTGCAGGCTGTGTGTGTGTATAAGGTGTATAGAATGAGCTGCAGGCTGTGTGTGTGTATAAGGTGTATAGAATGAGCTGCAGGCTGTGTGTGTATAAGGTGTATACAATAACCTGCAGGCTGTGTGTGTATAAGGTGTATATAATGACCTGCAGGCTGTGTGTATAAGGTGTATAGAATGAGATGCAGGCTGTGTGTGTATAAGGTGTATACAATAACCTGCAGGCTGTGTGTGTATAAGGTGTATAGAATGACCTGCAGGCTGTGTATATAAGGTGTATAGAGTGAGCTGCAGGCTGTGTGTGTGTATAAGGTGTATAGAATGAGCTGCAGGCTGTGTGTGGGTATAAGGTGTATAGAATGAGCTGCAGGCTGTGTGTGTGTGTATAAGGTGTATAGAATGAGCTGCAGGCTGTGTGTGTATATAAGGTGTATAGAATGACCTGCAGGCTGTGTGTGTATATAAGGTGTATAGAATGAGCTGCAGGCTGTGTGTGTATAAGGTGTATAGAATGAGATGCAGGCTGTGTGTGTGTGTATAAGTTGTATAGAATGAGCTGCAGGCTGTGTGTGTGTATAAGGTGTATAGAATGAGCTGCAGGCTGTGTGTGTGTATAAGGTGTATAGAATGAGCTGCAGGCTGTGTGTGTGTGTATAAGGTGTATAGAATGAGCTACAGGCTGTGTGTGTATAAGGTGTATTGAATGAGATGCAGGCTGTGTGTGTGTATAAGGTGTATAGAATGAGCTGCAGGCTGTGTGTGTATTAGGTGTATAGAATGAGCTGCAGGCTGTGCGTGTGTGTGTGTATATAAGGTGTATAGAATGAGCTGCAGGCTGTGTGTGTATAAGGTGTATAGAATGAGCTGCAGGCTGTGTGTGTATATAAGGTGTATAGATTGAGCTGCAGGCTATGTGTGTGTATAAGTTGTATAGAATGAGCTGCAGGCTGTGTGTGTGTGTATAAGGTGTATATAATGACCTGCAGGCTGTGTGTGTGTATAAGGTGTATAGAATGAGCTGCAGGCTGTGTGTGTATAAGGTGTATAGAATGAGCTGCAGGCTGTGTGTGCATAAGGTGTATAGAATGAGTTGCAGGCTGTGTGTGTGTATAAGGTGTATATAATGACCTGCAGGCTATGTGTATAAGGTGTATAGAATGACCTGCAGGCTGTGTGTGTGTATAAGGTGTATAGAATGAGCTGCAGGCTGTGTGTGTGTATAAGGTGTATATAATGAGCTGCAGGCTGTGTGTGTATAAGGTGTATAGAATGACCTGCAGGCTGTGTGTGTATATAAGGTGTATAGAATGAGCTGCAGACTGTGTGTGTGTATAAGGTGTATAGAATGAGCTGCAGGCTGTGTGTGTATAAGGTGTATACAATAACATGCAGGCTGTGTGTGTATAAGGTGTATAAAATGACCTGCAGGCTGTGTGTTTAAGGTGTATAGAATGAGCTGCAGGCTGTGTGTGTATAAGGTGTATAGAATGAGCTGCAGGCTGTGTGTGTATAAGGTGTATACAATAACCTGCAGGCTGTGTGTGTATAAGGTGTATATAATGACCTGCAGGCTGTGTATATAAGGTGTATAGAATGAGCTGCAGGCTGTGTTTGTGTATAAGGTGTATATAATGAGCTGCAGGTTGTGTGTGTGTATAAGGTATATAGAATGACCTGCAGGCTGTGTGTGTACAAGGTGTATAGAATGACCTGCAGGCTGTGTGTATTTGGTGTATAGAATTAGCTGCAGGCTGTGTGTGCATAAGGTGTATAGAATGAGCTGCATGCTGTGTGTGTGTATAAGGTGTATAGAATGACCTGCAGGCTGTGTGTGTGTATAAGGTGTATAGAATGAGCTGCAGGCTGTGTGTATAAGGTATATAGAAGGTGATGCAGGCTGTGTGTGTATAATGTGTATAGAATGAGCTGCAGGCTGTGTGTGTGTATAAGGTGTATAGAATGAGCTGCAGGCTAGGTGTGTATATAAGGTGTATAGAATGACCAGCAGGCTGTGTGTATAAGGTATATAGAAGGTGATGCAGGCTGTGTGTGTATAATGTGTATAGAATGAGCTGCAGGCTGTGTGTGTGTATAAGGTGTATAGAATGAGCTGCAGGCTAGGTGTGTATATAAGGTGTATAGAATGACCAGCAGGCTGTGTGTGTATAAGGTGTATACAATAACATGCAGGCTGTGTGTGTATAAGGTGTATAAAATGACCTGCAGGCTGTGTGTTTAAGGTGTATAGAATGAGCTGCAGGCTGTGTGTGTATAAGGTGTATAGAATGAGCTGCAGGCTGTGTGTGTATAAGGTGTATACAATAACCTGCAGGCTGTGTGTGTATAAGGTGTATATAATGACCTGCAGGCTGTGTATATAAGGTGTATAGAATGAGCTGCAGGCTGTGTTTGTGTATAAGGTGTATATAATGAGCTGCAGGTTGTGTGTGTGTATAAGGTATATAGAATGACCTGCAGGCTGTGTGTGTACAAGGTGTATAGAATGACCTGCAGGCTGTGTGTATTTGGTGTATAGAATTAGCTGCAGGCTGTGTGTGCATAAGGTGTATAGAATGAGCTGCATGCTGTGTGTGTGTATAAGGTGTATAGAATGACCTGCAGGCTGTGTGTGTGTATAAGGTGTATAGAATGAGCTGCAGGCTGTGTGTATAAGGTATATAGAAGGTGATGCAGGCTGTGTGTGTATAATGTGTATAGAATGAGCTGCAGGCTGTGTGTGTGTATAAGGTGTATAGAATGAGCTGCAGGCTAGGTGTGTATATAAGGTGTATAGAATGACCAGCAGGCTGGGTCTGTATAAGGTGTATACAATAACCTGCAGGCTGTGTGTGTATAAGCTGTATATAATGACCTGCAGGCTGTGTGTATAAGGTGTATAGAATGAGCTGCAGGCTGTGTGTGCATAAGGTGTATAGAATGAGCTGCAGGCTGTGTGTGTGTATAAGGTGTATAGAATGACCTGCAGGCTGTGTGTGTGTATAAGGTGTATAGAATGAGCTGCAGGCTGTGTGTGTAAGGTATATAGAAGGTGATGCAGGCTGTGTGTGTATAATGTGTATAGAATGAGCTGCAGGCTGTGTGTGTGTATAAGGTGTATAGAATGAGCTGCAGGCTAGGTGTGTATATAAGGTGTATAGAATGACCAGCAGGCTGGGTGTGTATAAGGTGTATACAATAACCTGCAGGCTGTGTGTGTATAAGCTGTATATAATGACCTGCAGGCTGTGTGTATAAGGTGTATAGAATGAGCTGCAGGCTGTGTGTGTATTAGGTGTATACAATAACCTGCAGGCTGTGTGTGTATAAGGTGTATAGAATGACCTGCAGGCTGTGTATATAAGGTGTATAGAATGAGCTGCAGGCTGTGTGAGTGTATAAGGTGTATAGAATGAGCTGCAGGTTGTGTGTGTGTATAAGGTGTATAGAATGAGCTGCAGGCTGTGTGTGTGTGTATAAGGTGTATAGAATGAGCTGCAGGCTGTGTGTATGTGTATAAGGTGTAAAGAATGAGCTGCAGGCTGGCTGTGTGTATGTGTATAAGGTGTATAGAATGAGCTGCAGGCTGTGTGTGCATATATGGTGTATAGAATGAGCTGCAGGCTGTGTGTGTATATAAGGTGTATAGAATGAGCTGCAGGCTGTGTGTGTATATAAGGTGTATAGAATGAGCTGCAGGCTGTGTGTGTATAAGGTGTATAGAATGAGCTACAGGCTGTGTGTGTGTGTATAAGGTGTATAGAATGAGCTGCAGGCTGTGTGTGTGTATAAGGTGTATAGAATGAGGTGCAGGCTGTGTGTGTGTATAAGGTGTATAGAATGAGCTGCAGGATGTGTGTGTGTATAAGGTGTATAGAATGAGCTGCAGGCTGTGTGTGCATAAGGTGTATAGAATGAGATGCAGGCTGTGTGTGTGTATAAGGTGTATAGAATGAGCTGCAGGCTGTGTGTGTATTAGGTGTATAGAATGAGCTGCAGACTGTGTGTCTGAATGTGTGTATATAAGGTGTATAGAATGAGCTGCAGGCTGTGTGTGTATAAGGTGTATAGAATGAGCTGCAGGCTGTGTGTGTATAAGGTGTATAGAATGACCTGCAGGCTGTGTGTGTACAAGGTGTATAGAATGAGCTGCAGGCTGTGTGTGTATAAGGTGTATAGAATGAGCTGAAGGCTGTGTGTGTGTATAAGGTGTATAGAATGAGCTGCAGGCTGTGTGTGTGTATAAGGTGTATAGAATGAGCTGCAGGCTGTGTGTGTGTATAAGGTGTATAGAATGAGCTGCAGGCTGTGTGTGTCTATAAGGTGTATAGAATGAGCTGCAGGCTGTGTGTGTATAAGGTGTATAAAATGAGCTGCAGGCTGTGTGTGTGTGTATAAGGTGTATAGAATGAGCTGCAGGCTGTGTGTGTATAAGGTGTATAGAATGACCTGCAGGCTGTGTGTGTACAAGGTGTATAGAATGAGCTGCAGGATGTGTGTGTATATATATGGTGTATTGAATGAGCTGCAGGCTGTGTGTGTATAAGGTGTATAAAATGAGCTGCAGGCTGTGTGTGTATGTATAAGGTGTATAGAATGAGCTGCAGGCTGTGTGTGTGTATAAGGTGTATAGAAGGAGCTGCAGGCTGTGTGTGTGTATAAGGTGTATAGAATGAGCTGAAGGCTGTGTGTGTGTATAAGGTGTATAGAATGAGCTGCAGGCTGTGTGTGTGTATAAGGTGTATAGAATGACCTGCTGGCTGTGTGTGTGTATAAGGTGTATAGAATGACCTGCAGGCTGTGTGTGTGTATAAGGTGTATAGAATGAGCTGCAGGCTGTGCGTGTGTATAAGTTGTATAGAATGAGCTGCAGGCTGTGTGTGTGTGTATAAGGTGTATATAATGACCTGCAGGCTGTGTGTGTGTATAAGGTGTATAGAATGAGCTGCAGGCTGTGTGTGTGTATAAGGTGTATAGAATGACCTGCAGGCTGTGTGTGTCTACAAGGTGTATAGAATGAGCTGCAGGCTATGTGTGTGTATAGGTTGTATAGAATGAGCTGCAGGCTGTGTGTGTGTGTGTATAAGGTGTATAGAATGAGCTGCAGGCTGCGTGTATATGGTGTATAGAATGAGCTGCAGGCTGTGTTTGTGTGTATAAGGTGTATAGAATGAGCTGCAGGCTGTGTGTGTGTATAAGGTGTATAGAATGAGCTACAGGCTGTGTGTGTGTGTATAAGGTGTATAGAATGAGCTGCAGGCTGTGTGTGTGTGTATAAGGTGTAGAGAATGAGCTGCAGGCTGTGTGTGTGTATAAGGTGTATAGATGAGCTGCAGGCTGTGTGTGTGTGTATAAGGTGTAGAGAATGAGCTGCAGGCTGTGTGTGTGTATAAGGTGTATAGAATGAGCTGCAGGCTGTGTGTGTATATAAGGTGTATAGAATGAGCTGCAGGCTGTGTGAGTGTATAAGGTGTATAGATTGAGCTGCAGGCTATGTGTGTGTATAAGTTGTATAGAATGAGCTGCAGGCTGTGTGTGTGTGTATAAGGTGTATATAATGACCTGCAGGCTGTGTGTGTGTATAAGGTGTATAGAATGAGCTGCAGGCTGTGTGTGTATAAGGTGTATAGAATGAGCTGCAGGCTGTGTGTGTATAAGGTGTATAGAATGAGTTGCAGGCTGTGTGTGTGTATAAGGTGTATAGAATGACCTGCAGGCTATGTGTATAAGGTGTATAGAATGACCTGCTGGCTGTGTGTGTGTATAAGGTGTATAGAAAGAGCTGCAGGCTGTGTGTGTGTATAAGGTGTATATAATGAGCTGCAGGCTGTGTGTGTATAAGGTGTATAGAATGACCTGCAGGCTGTGTGTGTATATAAGGTGTATAGAATGAGCTGCAGGCTGTGTGTGTGTATAAGGTGTATAGAATGAGCTGCAGTCTGTGTGTGTATAAGGTGAATACAATAACCTGCAGGCTGTGTGTGTATAAGGTGTATAAAATGACCTGCAGGCTGTGTGTATAAGATGTATAGAATGAGCTGCATGCTGTGTGTGTATAAGGTGTATACAATAACCTGCAGGCTGTGTGTGTATAAGGTATATATAATGACCTGCAGGCTGTGTATATAAGGTTTATAGAATGAGCTGCAGGCTGTGTGTGTGTATAAGGTGTATAGAATGAGCTACAGGCTGTGTGTGTGTATATAAGGTGTATAGAATGAGCTGCAGGCTGTGTGTGTGTATAAGGTGTACAGAATGAGCTGCAGGCTGTGTGTGTGTATAAGGTGTATAGAATGAGCTGCAGGCTGTGTGTATAAGGTGTATAGAATGAGCTGCAGGCTGTGTGTGTGCATAAGGTGTATAGAAGGAGCTGCAGGCTGTGTGTTTGTATAAGGTGTATAGAATGACCTGCAGGCTGTGTGTGTGCATAAGGTGTATAGAATGAGCTGCAGGCTGTGTGTATAAGGTATATGGAAGGTGATGCAGGCTGTGTGTGTATAAGGTGTATAGAATGAGCTGCAGGCTGTGTGTGTGTATGAGGTGTATAGAATGAGCTGCAGGCTGGGTGTGTATATAAGGTGTATAGAATGACCTGCAGGCTGGGTGTGTATAAGGTGTATACAATAACCTGCAGGCTGTGTGTGTATAAGGTGTATATAATGACCTGCAGGCTGTGTGTATAAGGTGTATAGAATGAGATGCAGGCTGTGTGTGTATTAGGTGTATACAATAATCTGCAGGCTGTGTGTGTATAAGGTGTATAGAATGACCTGCAGGCTGTGTATATAAGGTGTATAGAATGAGCTGCAGGCTGTGTGTGTGTATAAGGTGTATAGAATGAGCTGCAGGTTGTGTGTGTGTATAAGGTGTATAGAATGAGCTGCAGGCTGTGTGTGTGTGTATAAGGTGTATAGAATGAGCTACATGATGTGTGTGTATATAAGGTGTATAGAATGAGCTGCAGGCTGTGTGTTTATATAAGGTGTATAGAATGAGCTGCAGGCTGTGTGTGTATAAGGTGTATAGAATGAGCTGCAGGCTGTGTGTGTATAAGGTGTATAGAATGACCTGCAGGGTGTGTGTGTATAAGGTGTATAGAATGAGCTGCAGGCTGTGTGTGTATATATAAGGTGTATTGAATGAGCTGCAGGCTGTGTGTGTATAAGGTGTATAGAATGAGCTGAAGGCTGTGTGTGTGTATAAGGTGTATAGAATGAGCTGCAGGCTGTGTGTGTGTGTGTATAAGGTGTATATAATGAGCTGCTGGCTGTGTGTGTGTATAAGGTGTATAGAATGAGCTGCAGGCTGTGTGTGTCTTTAAGGTGTATAGAATGAGCTGCAGGCTGTGTGTGTATAAGGTGTATAAAATGAGCTGCAGGCTGTGTGTGTGTGTATAACGTGTATAGAATGAGCTGCAGGCTGCGTGTATATGGTGTATAGAATGAGCTGCAGGCTGTGTGTGTGTATAAGGTGTATAGAATGACCTGCAGGCTGTGTGTGTGTATAAGGTGTATAGAATGACCTGCAGGCTGTGTGTGTGTATAAGGTGTATAGAATGAGCAGCAGGCTGTGCGTGTGTATAAGTTGTATAGAATGAGCTGCAGGCTGTGTGTGTGTGTATAAAGTGTATATAATGACCTGCAGGCTGTGTGTGTGTATAAGGTGTATAGAAAGAGCTGCAAGCTGTGTGTGTGTATAAGGTGTATAGAATGACCTGCAGGCTGTGTGTGTCTATAAGGTGTATAGAATGAGCTACAGGCTGTGTGTGTATAAGGTGTATTGAATGAGATGCAGGCTGTGTGTGTATTAGGTGTATAGAATGAGCTGCAGGCTGTGTGTGTGTATAAGGTGTATAGAATGAGCTGCAGGCTGTGTGTGTATTAGGTGTATAGAATGAGCTGCAGGCTGTGCGTGTGTGTGTGTATATAAGGTGTATAGAATGAGCTGCAGGCTGTGTGTGTATAAGGTGTATAGAATGAGCTGCAGGCTGTGTGTGTGTATAAGGTGTATAGAATGAGCTGCACGCTGTGTGTGTGTATAAGGTGTATAGAATGAGCTGCAGGCTGTGTGTGTGTGTATAAGGTGAATAGAATGAGCTACAGGCTGTGTGTGTATAAGGTGTATTGAATGAGATGCAGGCTGTGTGTGTGTATAAGGTGTATAGAATGAGCTGCAGGCTGTGTGTGTATTAGGTGTATAGAATGAGCTGCAGGCTGTGCGTGTGTGTGTGTATATAAGGTGTATAGAATGAGCTGCAGGCTGTGTGTGTATAAGGTGTATAGAATGAGCTGCAGGCTGTGTGTGTATATAAGGTGTATAGATTGAGCTGCAGGCTATGTGTGTGTATAAGTTGTATAGAATGAGCTGCAGGTTGTGTGTGTGTGTATAAGGTGTATATAATGACCTGCAGGCTGTGTGTGTGTATAAGGTGTATAGAATGAGCTGCAGGCTGTGTGTGTATAAGGTGTATAGAATGAGCTGCAGGCTGTGTGTGCATAAGGTGTATAGAATGAGTTGCAGGCTGTGTGTGTGTATAAGGTGTATAGAATGACCTGCAGGCTATGTGTATAAGGTGTATAGAATGACCTGCAGGCTGTGTGTGTGTATAAGGTGTATAGAATGAGCTGCAGGCTGTGTGTGTGTATAAGGTGTATATAATGAGCTGCAGGCTGTGTGTGTATAAGGTGTATAGAATGACCTGCAGGCTGTGTGTGTATATAAGGTGTATAAAATGAGCTGCAGACTGTGTGTGTGTATAAATTGTATAGAATGAGCTGCAGGCTGTGTGTGTATAAGGTGTATACAATAACATGCAGGCTGTGTGTGTATAAGGTGTATAAAATGACCTACAGGCTGTGTGTTTAAGGTGTATAGAATGAGCTGCAGGCTGTGTGTGTATAAGGTGTATAGAATGAGCTGCAGGCTGTGTGTGTATAAGGTGTATACAATAACCTGCAGGCTGTGTGTGTATAAGGTGTATATAATGACCTGCAGGCTGTGTATATAAGGTGTATAGAATGAGCTGCAGGCTGTGTGTGTGTATAAGGTGTATAGAATGAGCTACAGGCTGTGTGTGTGTGTATAAGGTGTATAGAATGAGCTGCAGGCTGTGTGTGTGTATAAGGTGTACAGAATGAGCTACAGGCTGTGTGTGTGTAAAAGGTGTATAGAATGAGCTGCAGGCTGTGTGTGTGTATAAGGTGTATATAATGAGCTGCAGGCTGTGTGTGTGTATAAGGTATAGAATGACCTGCAGGCTGTGTGTGTACAAGGTGTATAGAATGAGCTGCAGGCTGTGTGTATTTGGTGTATAGAATTAGCTGCAGGCTGTGTGTGCATAAGGTGTATAGAATGAGCTGCAGGCTGTGTGTGTGTATAAGGTGTATAGAATGACCTGCAGGCTGTGTGTGTGTATAAGGTGTATAGAATGAGCTGCAGGCTGTGTGTATAAGGTATATAGAAGGTGATGCAGGCTGTGTGTGTATAATGTGTATAGAATGAGCTGCAGGCTGTGTGTGTGTATAAGGTGTATAGAATGAGCTGCAGGCTAGGTTTGTATATAAGGTGTATAGAATGACCAGCAGGCTGGGTGTGTATAAGGTGTATACAATAACCTGCAGGCTGTGTGTGTATAAGCTGTATATAATGACCTGCAGGCTGTGTGTATAAGGTGTATAGAATGAGCTGCAGGCTGTGTGTGCATAAGGTGTATAGAATGAGCTGCAGGCTGTGTGTGTGTATAAGGTGTATAGAATGACCTGCAGGCTGTGTGTGTGTATAAGGTGTATAGAATGAGCTGCAGGCTGTGTGTGTAAGGTATATAGAAGGTGATGCAGGCTGTGTGTGTATAATGTGTATAGAATGAGCTGCAGGCTGTGTGTGTGTATAAGGTGTATAGAATGAGCTGCAGGCTAGGTGTGTATATAAGGTGTATAGAATGACCAGCAGGCTGGGTGTGTATAAGGTGTATACAATAACCTGCAGGCTGTGTGTGTATAAGCTGTATATAATGACCTGCAGGCTGTGTGTATAAGGTGTATAGAATGAGCTGCAGGCTGTGTGTGTATTAGGTGTATACAATAACCTGCAGGCTGTGTGTGTATAAGGTGTATAGAATGACCTGCAGGCTGTGTATATAAGGTGTATAGAATGAGCTGCAGGCTGTGTGAGTGTATAAGGTGTATAGAATGAGCTGCAGGTTGTGTGTGTGTATAAGGTGTATAGAATGAGCTGCAGGCTGTGTGTGTGTGTATAAGGTGTATAGAATGAGCTGCAGGCTGTGTGTATGTGTATAAGGTGTATAGAATGAGCTGCAGGCTGTGTGTGTATATATGGTGTATAGAATGAGCTGCAGGCTGTGTGTGTATATAAGGTGTATAGAATGAGCTGCAGGCTGTGTGTGTATAAGGTGTATAGAATAAGCTACAGGCTATGTGTGTGTGTATAAGGTGTATAGAATGAGCTGCAGGCTGTGTGTGTGTATAAGGTGTATAGAATGAGCTGCAGGCTGTGTGTGTGTATAAGGTGTATAGAATGAGCTGCAGGATGTGTGTGTGTATAAGGTGTATAGAATGAGCTGCAGGCTGTGTGTGCATAAGGTGTATAGAATGAGATGCAGGCTGTGTGTGTGTATAAGGTGTATAGAATGAGCTGCAGGCTGTGTGTGTATTAGGTGTATAGAATGAGCTGCAGACTGTGTGTCTGAATGTGTGTATATAAGGTGTATAGAATGAGCTGCAGGCTGTGTGTGTATAAGGTGTATAGAATGAGCTGCAGGCTGTGTGTGTATAAGGTGTATAGAATGACCTGCAGGCTGTGTGTGTACAAGGTGTATAGAATGAGCTGCAGGCTGTGTGTGTATATATATATGGTGTATTGAATGAGCTGCAGGCTGTGTGTGTATAAGGTGTATAGAATGAGCTGAAGGCTGTGTGTGTGTATAAGGTGTATAGAATGAGCTGCAGGCTGTGTGTGTGTATAAGGTGTATAGAATGAGCTGCAGGCTGTGTGTGTCTATAAGGTGTATAGAATGAGCTGCAGGCTGTGCGTGTGTATAAGGTGTATAAAATGAGCTGCAGGCTGTGTGTGTGTGTATAAGGTGTATAGAATGAGCTGCAGGCTGCGTGTATATGGTGTATAGAATGAGCTGCAGGCTGTGTGTGTGTATAAGGTGTATAGAATGACCTGCTGGCTGTGTGTGTGTATAAGGTGTATAGAATGACCTGCAGGCTGTGTGTGTGTATAAGGTGTATAGAATGAGCTGCAGGCTGTGCGTGTGTATAAGTTGTATAGAATGAGCTGCAGGCTGTGTGTGTGTGTATAAGGTGTATATAATGACCTGCAGGCTGTGTGTGTGTATAAGGTGTATAGAATGAGCTGCAGGCTGTGTGTGTGTATAAGGTGTATAGAATGACCTGCAGGCTGTGTGTGTCTATAAGGTGTATAGAATGAGCTGCAGGCTATGTGTGTGTATAGGTTGTATAGAATGAGCTGCAGGCTGTGTTTGTGTGTATAAGGTGTATAGAATGAGCTACAGGCTGTGTGTGTGTATAAGGTGTATAGAATGAGCTACAGGCTGTGTGTGTGTGTATAAGGTGTATAGAATGAGCTGCAGGCTGTGTGTGTGTGTATAAGGTGTAGAGAATGAGCTGCAGGCTGTGTGTGTGTATAAGGTGTATAGAATGAGCTGCAGGCTGTGTGTGTGTATAAGGTGTAGAGAATGAGCTGCAGGCTGTGTGTGTGTATAAGGTGTATAGAATGAGCTGCAGGCTGTGTGTGTATATAAGGTGTATAGAATGAGCTGCAGGCTGTGTGTGTGTATAAGGTGTATAGATTGAGCTGCAGGCTATGTGTGTGTATAAGTTGTATAGAATGAGCTGCAGGCTGTGTGTGTGTGTATAAGGTGTATATAATGACCTGCAGGCTGTGTGTGTGTATAAGGTGTATAGAATGAGCTGCAGGCTGTGTGTGTATAAGGTGTATAGAATGAACTGCAGGCTGTGTGTGTGTATAAGGTGTATATAATGAGCTGCAGGCTGTGTGTATAAGGTGTATAGAATGAGCTGCAGGCTGTGTGTGTGTATAAGGTGTATAGAATGACCTGCAGGCTGTGTGTGTACAAGGTGTATAGAATGACCTGCAGGCTGTGTGTATTTGGTGTATAGAATGAGCTGCAGGCTGTGTGTGTGTGTATAAGGTGTATAGAATGAGCTACATGATGTGTGTGTATATAAGGTGTATAGAATGAGCTGCAGGCTGTGTGTTTATATAAGGTGTATAGAATGAGCTGCAGGCTGTGTGTGTATAAGGTGTATAGAATGAGCTGCAGGCTGTGTGTGTGTGTATAAGGTGTATAGAATGAGCTGCAGGCTGTGTGTGTATAAGGTGTATATAATGAGCTGCAGGCTGTGTGTGTGTATAAGGTGTATAGAATGAGCTGCAGGCTGTGTGTGTCTATAAGGTGTATAGAATGAGCTGCAGGCTGTGTGTGTATAAGGTGTATAGAATGAGCTGCAGGCTGTGTGTGTGTGTGTATATGGTGTATAGATTGACCTGCAGGCTGTGTGTGTGTATAAGGTGTATAGAATGACCTGCAGGCTGTGCGTGTGTTTAAGGTGTATGGAATGAGCTGCAGGCTGTGCGAGTGTATAAGTTGTATAGAATGAGCTGCCGGCTGTGTGTGTGTGTGTGTGTATAAGGTGTATATAATGACCTGCAGGCTGTGTGTGTGTATAAGGTGTATAGAATGAGCTGCAGGCTGTGTGTGTGTATAAGGTGTATAGAATGAGCTGCAGGCTGTGTGTGTGTATAAGGTGTATAGAATGACCTGCAGGCTGTGTGTGTCTATAAGGTGTATAGAATGAGCTGCAGGCTATGTGTGTGTATAGGTTGTATAGAATGAGCTGAAGGCTGTGTGTGTGTGTATATAGGGTGTATAGAATGAGCTGCAGGCTGCGTGTATATGGTGTATGGAATGAGCTGCAGGCTGTGTTTGTGTGTATAAGGTGTATAGAATGAGCTGCAGGCTGTGTGTGTGTATAAGGTGTATTGAATGAGCTGCAGGCTGTGTGTGTGTGTGTATAAGGTGTATAGAATGAGCTACAGGCTGTGTGTGTGTGTATAAGGTGTATAGAATGAGCTGCAGGCTGTGTGTGTGTGTATAAGGTGTAGAGAATGAGCTGCAGGCTGTGTGTGTGTATAAGGTGTATAAAATGAGCTGCAGGCTGTGTGTGTGTATAAGGTGTATAGAATGAGCTGCAGGCTGTGTGTGTGTATAAGGTGTATAGAATGAGCTGCAGGCTGTGTGTGTGTATAAGGTGTATAGAATGAGCTGCAGGCTGTGTGTGTATAAGGTGTATACAATAACCTGCAGGCTGTGTGTGTATAAGGTGTATATAATGACCTGCAGGCTGTGTGTATAAGGTGTATAGAATGAGATGCAGGCTGTGTGTGTATAAGGTGTATACAATAACCTGCAGGCTGTGTGTGTATAAGGTGTATAGAATGACCTGCAGGCTGTGTATATAAGGTGTATAGAGTGAGCTGCAGGCTGTGTGTGTGTATAAGGTGTATAGAATGAGCTGCAGGCTGTGTGTGGGTATAAGGTGTGTAGAATGAGCTGCAGGCTGTGTGTGTGTGTATAAGGTGTATAGAATGAGCTGCAGGCTGTGTGTGTATATAAGGTATATAGAATGAGCTGCAGGCTGTGTGTGTATATAAGGTGTATAGAATGAGCTGCAGGCTGTGTGTGTATAAGGTGTATAGAATGAGATGCAGGCTGTGTGTGTGTATAAGGTGTACAGAATGAGCTGCAGGCTGTGTGTGTGTGTATAAGGTGTATAGAATGAGCTACAGGCTGTGTGTGTATAAGGTGTATTGAATGAGATGCAGGCTGTGTGTGTGTATAAGGTGTATAGAATGAGCTGCAGGCTGTGTGTGTATTAGGTGTATAGAATGAGCTGCAGGCTGTGCGTGTGTGTGTGTATATAAGGTGTATAGAATGAGCTGCAGGCTGTGTGTGTATAAGGTGTATAGAATGAGCTGCAGGCTGTGTGTGTATATAAGGTGTATAGATTGAGCTGCAGGCTATGTGTGTGTATAAGTTGTATAGAATGAGCTGCAGACTGTGTGTGTGTGTGTGTATAAGGTGTATATAATGACCTGCAGGCTGTGTGTTTGTATAAGGTGTATAGAATGAGCTGCAGGCTGTGTGTGTATAAGGTGTATAGAATGAGCTGCAGGCTGTGTGTGCATAAGGTGTATAGAATGAGTTGCAGGCTGTGTGTGTGTATAAGGTGTATAGAATGACCTGCAGGCTATGTGTATAAGGTGTATAGAATGACCTGCAGGCTGTGTGTGTGTATAAGGTGTATAGAATGAGCTGCAGGCTGTGTGTGCATAAGGTGTATAGAATGAGATGCAGGCTGTGTGTGTGTATAAGGTGTATAGAATGAGCTGCAGGCTGTGTGTGTATTAGGTGTATATAATGAGCTGCAGACTGTGTGTCTGTGTGTGTGTATATAAGGTGTATAGAATGAGCTGCAGGCTGTGTGTGTATAAGGTGTATAGAATGAGCTGCAGGCTGTGTGTGTATAAGGTGTATAGAATGACCTGCAGACTGTGTGTGTATAAGGTGTATAGAATGAGCTGCAGGCTGTGTGTTTATATATATGGTGTATTGAATGAGCTGCAGGCTGTGTGTGTATAAGGTGTATAGAATGAGCTGAAGGCTGTGTGTGTGTATAAGGTGTTTAGAATGAGCTGCAAGCTGTGTGTGTGTATAAGGTGTATAGAATGAGCTGCAGGCTGTGTGTGTGTATAAGGTGTATAGAATGAGCTGCAGGCTGTGTGTGTCTATAAGGTGTATAGAATGAGCTGCAGGCTGTGTGTGTATAAGGTGTATAAAATGAGCTGCAGGCTGTGTGTGTATGTATAAGGTGTATAGAATGAGTTGCAGGCTGCGTGTATATGGTGTATAGAATGAGCTGCAGGCTGTGTGTGTGTATAAGGTGTATAGAATGAGCTGCAGGCTGTGTGTGTGTATAAGGTGTATAGAATGACCTGCAGGCTGTGTGTGTGTATAAGGTGTATATAATGACCTGCAGGCTGTGTGTGTGTATAAGGTGTATAGAATGAGCTGCAGGCTGTGTGTGTGTATAAGGTGTATAGAATGACCTGCAGGCTATGTGTGTGTATAGGTTGTATAGAATGAGCTGCAGGCTGTGTGTGTGTGTGTGTATAAGGTGTATAGAATGAGCTGCAGGCTGCGTGTATATGGTGTTTAGAATGAGCTGCAGGCTGTGTTTGTGTGTATAAGTTGTATAGAATGAGCTGCAGGCTGTGTGTGTGTGTATAAGGTGTATAGAATGAGCTGCAGGCTGTGTGTGTGTGTATAAGGTGTATAGAATGAGCTGCAGGCTGTGTGTGTGTATAAGGTTTATATAATGAGATGCAGGCTGTGTGTGTGTATAAGGTGTATAGAATGAGCTGCAGGCTGTGTGTGTGTATAAGGTGTATAGAATGAGCTGCAGGCTGTGTGTGTGTATAAGGTGTATAGAATGAGCTGCAAGGTGTGTGTGTATAAGGTATATAGAATGAGCTGCAGGCTGTGTGTGTGTATAAGGTGTATAGAATGAGCTGCAGGCTGTGTGTGTATATATAAGGTGTATAGAATGAGCTGCAGGCTGTGTGTGTGCATAAGGTGTATAGAATGAGCTGCATGCTGTGTGTGTATAAGGTGTATAGATTGAGCTGCAGGCTATGTGTGTGTATAAGTTGTATAGAATGAGCTGCAGGCTGTGTGTGTATAAGGTGTATAGAATGAGCTGCATGCTGTGTGTGAATAAGGTGTATAGAATGAGCTGCAGGCTGTGTGTGTGTATAAGGTGTATAGAATGAGCTGCAGGCTGTGTGTGTGTATAAGGTGTATAGATTGAGCTGCAGGCTATGTGTGTGTATAAGTTGTATAGAATGAGCTGCAGGCTGTGTGTGTGTATATAAGGTGTATATAATGACCTGCAGGCTGTGTGCGTGTATAAGGTGTATAGAATGAGCTGCAGGCTGTGTGTGTATAAGGTGTATAGAATGAGCTGCAGGCTGTGTGTGTATAATGTGTATAGAATGAGCTGCAGGCTGTGTGTGTGTATAAGGTGTATAGAATGACCTGCAGGCTATGTGTATAAGGTGTATAGAATGACCGGCAGACTGTGTGTGTGTATAAGGTATATAGAATGAGCTGCAGGCTGTGTGTGTGTATAAGGTGTATAGAATGAGCTGCATGCTGTGTGTGTATAAGGTGTATAGAATGACCTGCAGGCTGTGTGTGTATATAAGGTGTATAGAATGAGCTGCAGGCTGTGTGTGTGTATAAGGTGTATAGAATTACCTGCAGGCTGTGTGTGTGTATAAGGTGTATAGAATGACCTGCAGGCTGTGTGTGTGTATAAGGTGTATAGAATGAGCTGCAGGCTGTGCGTGTGTATAAGTTGTATAGAATGAGCTGCAGGTTGTGTGTGTGTGTATAAGGTGTATATAATGACCTGCAGGCTGTGTGTGTGTATAAGGTGTATAGAATGAGCTGCAGGCTGTGTGTGTATAAGGTGTATAGAATGAGCTGCAGGCTGTGTGTGCATAAGGTGTATAGAATGAGTTGCAGGCTGTGTGTGTGTATAAGGTGTATAGAATGACCTGCAGGCTATGTGTATAAGGTGTATAGAATGACCTGCAGGCTGTGTGTGTGTATATGGTGTATAGAATGAGCTGCAGGCTGTGTGTTTGTATAAGGTGTATATAATGAGCTGCAGGCTGTGTGTGTATAAGGTGTATAGAATGACCTGCAGGCTGTGTGTGTATATAAGGTGTATAAAATGAGCTGCAGACTGTGTGTGTGTATAAATTGTATAGAATGAGCTGCAGGCTGTGTGTGTTTAAGGTGTATACAATAACATGCAGGCTGTGTGTGTATAAGGTGTATAAAATGACCTACAGGCTGTGTGTTTAAGGTGTATAGAATGAGCTGCAGGCTGTGTGTGTATAAGGTGTATAGAATGAGCTGCAGGCTGTGTGTGTATAAGGTGTATACAATAACCTGCAGGCTGTGTGTGTATAAGGTGTATATAATGACCTGCAGGCTGTGTATATAAGGTGTATAGAATGAGCTGCAGGCTGTGTGTGTGTATAAGGTGTATAGAATGAGCTACAGGCTGTGTGTGTGTGTATAAGGTGTATAGAATGAGCTGCAGGCTGTGTGTGTGTATAAGGTGTACAGAATGAGCTACAGGCTGTGTGTGTGTAAAAGGTGTATAGAATGAGCTGCAGGCTGTGTGTGTGTATAAGGTGTATATAATGAGCTGCAGGCTGTGTGTGTGTATAAGGTATAGAATGACCTGCAGGCTGTGTGTGTACAAGGTGTATAGAATGAGCTGCAGGCTGTGTGTATTTGGTGTATAGAATTAGCTGCAGGCTGTGTGTGCATAAGGTGTATAGAATGAGCTGCAGGCTGTGTGTGTGTATAAGGTGTATAGAATGACCTGCAGGCTGTGTGTGTGTATAAGGTGTATAGAATGAGCTGCAGGCTGTGTGTATAAGGTATATAGAAGGTGATGCAGGCTGTGTGTGTATAATGTGTATAGAATGAGCTGCAGGCTGTGTGTGTGTATAAGGTGTATAGAATGAGCTGCAGGCTAGGTTTGTATATAAGGTGTATAGAATGACCAGCAGGCTGGGTGTGTATAAGGTGTATACAATAACCTGCAGGCTGTGTGTGTATAAGCTGTATATAATGACCTGCAGGCTGTGTGTATAAGGTGTATAGAATGAGCTGCAGGCTGTGTGTGCATAAGGTGTATAGAATGAGCTGCAGGCTGTGTGTGTGTATAAGGTGTATAGAATGACCTGCAGGCTGTGTGTGTGTATAAGGTGTATAGAATGAGCTGCAGGCTGTGTGTGTAAGGTATATAGAAGGTGATGCAGGCTGTGTGTGTATAATGTGTATAGAATGAGCTGCAGGCTGTGTGTGTGTATAAGGTGTATAGAATGAGCTGCAGGCTAGGTGTGTATATAAGGTGTATAGAATGACCAGCAGGCTGGGTGTGTATAAGGTGTATACAATAACCTGCAGGCTGTGTGTGTATAAGCTGTATATAATGACCTGCAGGCTGTGTGTATAAGGTGTATAGAATGAGCTGCAGGCTGTGTGTGTATTAGGTGTATACAATAACCTGCAGGCTGTGTGTGTATAAGGTGTATAGAATGACCTTCAGGCTGTGTATATAAGGTGTATAGAATGAGCTGCAGGCTGTGTGAGTGTATAAGGTGTATAGAATGAGCTGCAGGTTGTGTGTGTGTATAAGGTGTATAGAATGAGCTGCAGGCTGTGTGTGTGTGTATAAGGTGTATAGAATGAGCTGCAGGCTGTGTGTATGTGTATAAGGTGTATAGAATGAGCTGCAGGCTGTGTGTGTATATATGGTGTATAGAATGAGCTGCAGGCTGTGTGTGTATATATGGTGTATAGAATGAGCTGCAGGCTGTGTGTGTATAAGGTGTATAGAATAAGCTACAGGCTATGTGTGTGTGTATAAGGTGTATAGAATGAGCTGCAGGCTGTGTGTGTGTATAAGGTGTATAGAATGAGCTGCAGGCTGTGTGTGTGTATAAGGTGTATAGAATGAGCTGCAGGATGTGTGTGTGTATAAGGTGTATAGAATGAGCTGCAGGCTGTGTGTGCATAAGGTGTATAGAATGAGATGCAGGCTGTGTGTGTGTATAAGGTGTATAGAATGAGCTGCAGGCTGTGTGTGTATTAGGTGTATAGAATGAGCTGCAGACTGTGTGTCTGAATGTGTGTATATAAGGTGTATAGAATGAGCTGCAGGCTGTGTGTGTATAAGGTGTATAGAATGAGCTGCAGGCTGTGTGTGTATAAGGTGTATAGAATGACCTGCAGGCTGTGTGTGTACAAGGTGTATAGAATGAGCTGCAGGCTGTGTGTGTATATATATATGGTGTATTGAATGAGCTGCAGGCTGTGCGTGTGTATAAGGTGTATAAAATGAGCTGCAGGCTGTGTGTGTGTGTATAAGGTGTATAGAATGAGCTGCAGGCTGCGTGTATATGGTGTATAGAATGAGCTGCAGGCTGTGTGTGTGTATAAGGTGTATAGAATGACCTGCTGGCTGTGTGTGTGTATAAGGTGTATAGAATGACCTGCAGGCTGTGTGTGTGTATAAGGTGTATAGAATGAGCTGCAGGCTGTGCGTGTGTATAAGTTGTATAGAATGAGCTGCAGGCTGTGTGTGTGTGTATAAGGTGTATATAATGACCTGCAGGCTGTGTGTGTGTATAAGGTGTATAGAATGAGCTGCAGGCTGTGTGTGTGTATAAGGTGTATAGAATGACCTGCAGGCTGTGTGTGTCTATAAGGTGTATAGAATGAGCTGCAGGCTATGTGTGTGTATAGGTTGTATAGAATGAGCTGCAGGCGGTGTTTGTGTGTATAAGGTGTATAGAATGAGCTACAGGCTGTGTGTGTGTATAAGGTGTATAGAATGAGCTACAGGCTGTGTGTGTGTGTATAAGGTGTATAGAATGAGCTGCAGGCTGTGTGTGTGTGTATAAGGTGTAGAGAATGAGCTGCAGGCTGTGTGTGTGTATAAGGTGTATAGAATGAGCTGCAGGCTGTGTGTGTGTATAAGGTGTAGAGAATGAGCTGCAGGCTGTGTGTGTGTATAAGGTGTATAGAATGAGCTGCAGGCTGTGTGTGTATATAAGGTGTATAGAATGAGCTGCAGGCTGTGTGTGTGTATAAGGTGTATAGATTGAGCTGCAGGCTATGTGTGTGTATAAGTTGTATAGAATGAGCTGCAGGCTGTGTGTGTGTGTATAAGGTGTATATAATGACCTGCAGGCTGTGTGTGTGTATAAGGTGTATAGAATGAGCTGCAGGCTGTGTGTGTATAAGGTGTATAGAATGAGCTGCAGGCTGTGTGTGTGTATAAGGTGTATATAATGAGCTGCAGGCTGTGTGTGTATAAGGTGTATAGAATGAGCTGCAGGCTGTGTGTGTGTATAAGGTGTATAGAATGAGCTGCAGTCTGTGTGTGTATAAGGTGAATACAATAACCTGCAGGCTGTGTGTGTATAAGGTGTATAAAATGACCTGCAGGCTGTGTGTATAAGATGTATAGAATGAGCTGCAGGCTGTGTGTGTATAAGGTGTATACAATAACCTGCAGGCTGTGTGTGTATAAGGTATATATAATGACCTGCAGGCTATGTATATAAGGTTTATAGAATGAGCTGCAGGCTGTGTGTGTGTATAAGGTGTATAGAATGAGCTACAGGCTGTGTGTGTGTGTATAAGGTGTATAGAATGAGCTGCAGGCTGTGTGTGTGTATAAGGTGTACAGAATGAGCTGCAGGCTGTGTGTGTGTATAAGGTGTATAGAATGAGCTGCAGGCTGTGTGTGTGTATAAGTTGTATATAATGAGCTGCAGGCTGTGTGTATAAGGTGTATAGAATGAGCTGCAGGCTGTGTGTGTGTATAAGGTGTATAGAATGACCTGCAGGCTGTGTGTGTACAAGGTGTATAGAATGACCTGCAGGCTGTGTGTATTTGGTGTATAGCATTAGCTGCAGGCTGTGTGTGCATAAGGTGTATAGAAGGAGCTGCAGGCTGTGTGTGTGTATAAGGTGTATAGAATGACCTGCAGGCTGTGTGTGTGTATAAGGTGTATAGAATGAGCTGCAGGCTGTGTGTATAAGGTATATGGAAGGTGATGCAGGCTGTGTGTGTATAAGGTGTATAGAATGAGCTGCAGGCTGTGTGTGTGTATAAGGTGTATAGAATGAGCTGCAGGCTGGGTGTGTATATAAGGTGTATAGAATGACCTGCAGGCTGGGTGTGTATAAGGTGTATACAAGAACCTGCAGGCTGTGTGTGTATAAGGTGTATATAATGACCTGCAGGCTGTGTGTATAAGGTGTATAGAATGAGATGCAGGCTGTGTGTGTATTAGGTGTATACAATAATCTGCAGGCTGTGTGTGTATAAGGTGTATAGAATGACCTGCAGGCTGTGTATATAAGGTGTATAGAATGAGCTGCAGGCTGTGTGTGTGTATAAGGTGTATAGAATGAGCTGCAGGTTGTGTGTGTGTATAAGGTGTATAGAATGAGCTGCAGGCTGTGTGTGTGTGTATAAGGTGTATAGAATGAGCTACATGATATGTGTGTATATAAGGTGTATAGAATGAGCTGCAGGCTGTGTGTTTATATAAGGTGTATAGAATGAGCTGCAGGCTGTGTGTGTATAAGGTGTATAGAATGAGCTGCAGGCTGTGTGTGTGTGTATAAGGTGTATAGAATGAGCTGCAGGCTGTGTGTGTATAAGGTGTATATAATGAGCTGCAGGCTGTGTGTGTGTATAAGGTGTATAGAATGAGCTGCAGGCTGTGTGTGTCTATAAGGTGTATAGAATGAGCTGCAGGCTGTGTGTGTATAAGGTGTATAGAATGAGCTGCAGGCTGTGTGTGTGTGTGTATATGGTGTATAGATTGACCTGCAGGCTGTGTGTGTGTATAAGGTGTATAGAATGACCTGCAGGCTGTGCGTGTGTTTAAGGTGTATGGAATGAGCTGCAGGCTGTGCGAGTGTATAAGTTGTATAGAATGAGCTGCAGGCTGTGTGTGTGTGTGTGTGTATAAGGTGTATATAATGACCTGCAGGCTGTGTGTGTGTATAAGGTGTATAGAATGAGCTGCAGGCTGTGTGTGTGTATAAGGTGTATAGAATGACCTGCAGGCTGTGTGTGTCTATAAGGTGTATAGAATGAGCTGCAGGCTATGTGTGTGTATAGGTTGTATAGAATGAGCTGAAGGCTGTGTGTGTGTGTATATAGGGTGTATAGAATGAGCTGCAGGCTGCGTGTATATGGTGTATGGAATGAGCTGCAGGCTGTGTTTGTGTGTATAAGGTGTATAGAATGAGCTGCAGGCTGTGTGTGTGTATAAGGTGTATTGAATGAGCTGCAGGCTGTGTTTGTGTGTGTATAAGGTGTATAGAATGAGCTACAGGCTGTGTGTGTGTGTATAAGGTGTATAGAATGAGCTGCAGGCTGTGTGTGTGTGTATAAGGTGTAGAGAATGAGCTACAGGCTGTGTGTGTGTGTATAAGGTGTATAGAATGAGCTGCAGGCTGTGTGTGTGTGTATAAGGTGTATAGAATGAGCTGCAGGCTGTGTGTGTGTATAAGGTGTATAAAATGAGCTGCAGGCTGTGTGTGTGTATAAGGTGTATAGAATGAGCTGCAGGCTGTGTGTGTGTATAAGGTGTATAGAATGAGCTGCAGGCTGTGTGTGTGTATAAGGTGTATAGAATGAGCTGCAGGCTGTGTGTGTATAAGGTGTATACAATAACCTGCAGGCTGTGTGTGTATAAAGGTGTATATAATGACCTACAGGCTGTGTGTATAAGGTGTATAGAATGAGATGCAGGCTGTGTGTGTATAAGGTGTATACAATAACCTGCAGGCTGTGTGTGTATAAGGTGTATAGAATGACCTGCAGGCTGTGTATATAAGGTGTATAGAGTGAGCTGCAGGCTGTGTGTGTGTATAAGGTATATAGAATGAGCTGCAGGCTGTGTGTGGGTATAAGGTGTATAGAATGAGCTGCAGGCTGTGTGTGTGTGTATAAGGTGTATAGAATGAGCTGCAGGCTGTGTGTGTATATAAGGTATATAGAATGAGCTGCAGGCTGTGTGTGTATATAAGGTGTATAGAATGAGCTGCAGGCTGTGTGTGTATAAGGTGTATAGAATGAGATGCAGGCTGTGTGTGTGTATAAGGTGTACAGAATGAGCTGCAGGCTGTGTGTGTGTGTATAAGGTGTATAGAATGAGCTACAGGCTGTGTGTGTATAAGGTGTATTGAATGAGATGCAGGCTGTGTGTGTGTATAAGGTGTATAGAATGAGCTGCAGGCTGTGTGTGTATTAGGTGTATAGAATGAGCTGCAGGCTGTGCGTGTGTGTGTGTATATAAGGTGTATAGAATGAGCTGCAGGCTGTGTGTGTATAAGGTGTATAGAATGAGCTGCAGGCTGTGTGTGTATATAAGGTGTATAGATTGAGCTGCAGGCTATGTGTGTATAAGTTGTATAGAATGAGCTGCAGACTGTGTGTGTGTGTGTGTATAAGGTGTATATAATGACCTGCAGGCTGTGTGTGTGTATAAGGTGTATAGAATGAGCTGCAGGCTGTGTGTGTATAAGGTGTATAGAATGAGCTGCAGGCTGTGTGTGCATAAGGTGTATAGAATGAGTTGCAGGCTGTGTGTGTGTATAAGGTGTATAGAATGACCTGCAGGCTATGTGTATAAGGTGTATAGAATGACCTGCAGGCTGTGTGTGTGTATAAGGTGTATAGAATGAGCTGCAGGCTGTGTGTGCATAAAGTGTATAGAATGAGATGCAGGCTGTGTGTGTGTATAAGGTGTATAGAATGAGCTGCAGGCTGTGTGTGTATTAGGTGTATATAATGAGCTGCAGACTGTGTGTCTGTGTGTGTGTATATAAGGTGTATAGAATGAGCTGCAGGCTGTGTGTGTATAAGGTGTATAGAATGAGCTGCAGGCTGTGTGTGTATAAGGTGTATAGAATGACCTGCAGACTGTGTGTGTATAAGGTGTATAGAATGAGCTGCAGGCTGTGTGTGTATATATATGGTGTATTGAATGAGCTGCAGGCTGTGTGTGTATAAGGTGTATAGAATGAGCTGAAGGCTGTGTGTGTGTATAAGGTGTATAGAATGAGCTGCAAGCTGTGTTTGTGTATAAGGTGTATAGAATGAGCTGCAGGCTGTGTGTGTGTATAAGGTGTATAGAATGAGCTGCAGGCTGTGTGTGTCTATAAGGTGTATAGAATGAGCTGCAGGCTGTGTGTGTATAAGGTGTATAAAATGAGCTGCAGGCTGTGTGTGTATGTATAAGGTGTATAGAATGAGTTGCAGGCTGCGTGTATATGGTGTATAGAATGAGCTGCAGGCTGTGTGTGTGTATAAGGTGTATAGAATGACCTGCAGGCTGTGTGTGTGTATAAGGTGTATAGAATGACCTGCAGGCTGTGTGTGTGTATAAGGTGTATATAATGACCTGCAGGCTGTGTGTGTGTATAAGGTGTATAGAATGAGCTGCAGGCTGTGTGTGTGTATAAGGTGTATAGAATGACCTGCAGGCTATGTGTGTGTATAGGTTGTATAGAATGAGCTGCAGGCTGTGTGTGTGTGTGTATAAGGTGTATAGAATGAGCTGCAGGCTGCGTGTATATGGTGTTTAGAATGAGCTGCAGGCTGTGTTTGTGTGTATAAGTTGTATAGAATGAGCTGCAGGCTGTGTGTGTGTGTGTATAAGGTGTATAGAATGAGCTGCAGGCTGTGTGTGTGTGTATAAGGTGTATAGAATGAGCTGCAGGCTGTGTGTGTGTATAAGGTTTATATAATGAGATGCAGGCTGTGTGTGTGTATAAGGTGTATAGAATGAGCTGCAGGCTGTGTGTGTGTATAAGGTGTATAGAATGAGCTGCAGGCTGTGTGTGTGTATAAGGTGTATAGAATGAGCTGCAAGGTGTGTGTGTATAAGGTATATAGAATGAGCTGCAGGCTGTGTGTGTGTATAAGGTGTATAGAATGAGCTGCAGGCTGTGTGTGTATATATAAGGTATATAGAATGAGCTGCAGGCTGTGTGTGTGCATAAGGTGTATAGAATGAGCTGCATGCTGTGTGTGTATAAGGTGTATAGATTGAGCTGCAGGCTATGTGTGTGTATAAGTTGTATAGAATGAGCTGCAGGCTGTGTGTGTATAAGGTGTATAGAATGAGCTGCATGCTGTGTGTGAATAAGGTGTATAGAATGAGCTGCAGGCTGTGGGTGTGTGTATAAGGTGTATAGAATGAGCTGCAGGCTGTGTGTGTGTATAAGGTGTATAGATTGAGCTGCAGGCTATGTGTGTGTATAAGTTGTATAGAATGAGCTGCAGGCTGTGTGTGTGTATATAAGGTGTATATAATGACCTGCAGGCTGTGTGCGTGTATAAGGTGTATAGAATGAGCTGCAGGCTGTGTGTGTATAAGGTGTATAGAATGAGCTGCAGGCTGTGTGTGTATAATGTGTATAGAATGAGCTGCAGGCTGTGTGTGTGTATAAGGTGTATAGAATGACCTGCAGGCTATGTGTATAAGGTGTATAGAATGACCGGCAGACTGTGTGTGTGTATAAGGTATATAGAATGAGCTGCAGGCTGTGTGTGTGTATAAGGTGTATAGAATGAGCTGCATGCTGTGTGTGTATAAGGTGTATAGAATGACCTGCAGGCTGTGTGTGTATATAAGGTGTATAGAATGAGCTGCAGGCTGTGTGTGTGTATAAGGTGTATAGAATGACCTGCAGGCTGTGTGTGTGTATAAGGTGTATAGAATGACCTGCAGGCTGTGTGTGTGTATAAGGTGTATAGAATGAGCTGCAGGCTGTGCGTGTGTATAAGTTGTATAGAATGAGCTGCAGGCTGTGTGTGTGTGTATAAGGTGTATATAATGACCTGCAGGCTGTGTGTGTGTATAAGGTGTATAGAATGAGCTGCAGGCTGCGTGTGTGTATAAGGTGTATAGAATGACCTGCAGGCTGTGTGTGTGTATAAGGTGTATAGAATGAGCTGCAGGCTGTGTGTGTGTGTGTATAAGGTGTATAGAATGAGCTGCAGGCTGTGTGTGTCTATAAGGTGTATAGAATGAGCTGCAGGCTATGTGTGTGTATAGGTTGTATAGAATGAGCTGCAGGCTGTGTGTGTGTGTGTATAAGGTGTATAGAATGAGCTGCAGGCTGCGTGTATATGGTGTATAGAATGAGCTGCAGGCTGTGATTGTGTGTATAAGTTGTATAGGATGAGCTGCAGGCTGTGTGTGTGTATAAGGTGTATAGAATGAGCTGCAGGCTGTGTGTGTGTGTGTATAAGGTGTATAGAATGAGCTACAGGCTGTGTGTGTGTGTATAAGGTGTATAGAATGAGCTGCAGGCTGTGTGTGTGTGTATAATGTGTATAGAATGAGCTGCAGGCTGTGTGTGTGTATAAGGTTTATATAATGAGATGCAGGCTGTGTGTGTGTATAAGGTGTATAGAATGAGCTGCAGGCTGTGTGTGTGTATAAGGTGTATATAATGAGCTAGTGGCTGTGTGTGTATAAGGTGTATGGAATGAGCTGCAGGCTGTGTGTGTGCATAAGGTGTATAGAATGAGCTGCAGGCTGTGTGTGTATATAAGGTGTATAGAATGAGCTGCAAGGTGTGTGTGTATAAGGTATATAGAATGAGCTGCAGGCTGTGTGTGTGTATAAGGTGTATAGATTGAGCTTCAGGCTGTGTGTGTGTATAAGGTGTATAGAATGAGCTGCAGGCTGTGTGTACATAAGGTGTATAGAATGAGATGCAGTCTGTGTGTGTGTATAAGGTGTATAGAATGAGCTGCAGACTGTGTGTCTGTGTGTGTGTATATAAGGTGTATAGAATGAGCTGCAGGCTGTGTGTGTATAAGGTGTATAGAATGAGCTGCAGGCTGTGTGTGTATAAGGTGTATAGAATGACCTGCAGACTGTGTGTGTATAAGGTGTATAGAATGAGCGGCAGGCTGTGTGTGTATATATATGGTGTATTGAATGAGCTGCAGGCTGTGTGTGTATAAGGTGTATAGAATGAGCTGAAGGCTGTGTGTGTGTATAAGGTGTATAGAATGAGCTGCAGGCTGTGTGTGTGTATAAGGTGTATAGAATGAGCTGCAGGCTGTGTGTGTGTATAAGGTGTATAGAATGAGCTGCAGGCTGTGTGTGTCTATAAGGTGTATAGAATGAGCTGCAGGCTGTGTGTGTATAAGGTGTATAAAATGAGCTGCAGGCTGTGTGTGTGTGTATAAGGTGTATAGAATGAGCTGCAGGCTGCGTGTATATGGTGTATAGAATGAGCTGCAGGCTGTGTGTGTGTATAAGGTGTATAAAATGACCTGCAGGCTGTGTGTGTGTATAAGGTGTATAGAATGACCTGCAGGATGTGTGTGTGTATAAGGTGTATATAATGACCTGCAGGCTGTGTGTGTGTATAAGGTGTATAGAATGAGCTGCAGGCTGTGTGTGTGTATAAGGTGTATAGAATGACCTGCAGGCTATGTGTGTGTATAGGTTGTATAGAATGAGCTGCAGGCTGTGTGTGTGTGTGTATAAGGTGTATAGAATAAGCTGCAGGCTGCGTGTATATGGTGTATAGAATGAGCTGCAGGCTGTGTTTGTGTGTATAAGTTGTATAGAATGAGCTGCAGGCTGTGTGTGTGTGTATAAGGTGTATAGAATGAGCTGCAGGCTGTGTGTGTGTGTATAAGGTGTATAGAATGAGCTGCAGGCTGTGTGTGTGTATAAGGTTTATATAATGAGATGGAGGCTGTGTGTGTGTATAAGGTGTATAGAATGAGCTGCAGGCTGTGTGTGTGTATAAGGTGTATAGAATGAGCTGCAGGCTGTGTGTGTGTATAAGGTGTATAGAATGAGCTGCAAGGTGTGTGTGTATAAGGTGTATAGAATGAGCTGCAGGCTGTGTGTGTATATATAAGGTGTATAGAATGAGCTGCAGGCTGTGTGTGTGCATAAGGTGTATAGAATGAGCTGCATGCTGTGTGTGTATAAGGTGTATAGAATGAGCTGCATGCTGTGTGTGAATAAGGTGTATAGAATGAGCTGCAGGCTGTGTGTGAATAAGGTGTATAGAATGAGCTGCAGGCTGTGTGTGTGTATAAGGTGTATAGAATGAGCTGTAGGCTGTGTGTGTGTATAAGGTGTATAGATTGAGCTGCAGGCTATGTGTGTGTATAAGTTGTATAGAATGAGCTGCAGGCTGTGTGTGTGTATATAAGGTGTATATAATGACCTGCAGGCTGTGTGCGTGTATAAGGTGTATAGAATGAGCTGCAGGCTGTGTGTGTATAAGGTGTATAGAATGAGCTGCAGGCTGTGTATGTATAATGTGTATAGAATGAGCTGCAGGCTGTGTGTGTGTATAAGGTGTATAGAATGACCTGCAGGCTATGTGTATAAGGTGTATAGATTGAGCTGCAGGCTATGTGTGTGTATAAGTTGTATAGAATGAGCTGCAGGCTGTGTGTGTGTATATAAGGTGTATATAATGACCTGCAGGCTGTGTGCATGTATAAGGTGTATAGAATGAGCTGCAGGCTGTGTGTGTATAAGGTGTATAGAATGAGCTGCAGGCTGTGTGTGTGTATAAGGTATATAGAATGACCGGCAGGCTGTGTGTGTGTATAAGGTGTATAGAATGAGCTGCAGGCTGTGTGTGTGTATAAGGTGTATAGAATGAGCTGCATGCTGTGTGTGTATAATGTGTATAGAATGACCTGCAGGCTGTGTGTGTATATAAGGTGTATAGAATGAGCTGCAGGCTGTGTGTGTGTATAAGGTGTATAGAATGACCTGCAGGCTGTGTGTGTGTATAAGGTGTATAGAATGACCTGCAGGCTGTGTGTGTGTATAAGGTGTATAGAATGAGCTGCAGGCTGTGCGTGTGTATAAGTTGTATAGAATGAGCTGCAGGCTGTGTGTGTGTGTATAAGGTGTATATAATGACCTGCAGGCTGTGTGTGTGTATAAGGTGTATAGAATGAGCTGCAGGCTGCGTGTGTGTATAAGGTGTATAGAATGACCTGCAGGCTGTGTGTGTCTATAAGGTGTATAGAATGAGCTGCAGGCTATGTGTGTGTATAGGTTGTATAGAATGAGCTGCAGGCTGTGTGTGTGTGTATAAGGTGTATAGAATGAGCTGCAGGCTGCGTGTATATGGTGTATAGAATGAGCTGCAGGCTGTGATTGTGTGTATAAGTTGTATAGAATGAGCTGCAGGCTGTGTGTGTGTATAAGGTGTATAGAATGAGCTGCAGGCTGTGTGTGTGTGTGTATAAGGTGTATAGAATGAGCTACAGGCTGTGTGTGTGTGTATAAGGTGTATAGAATGAGCTGCAGGCTGTGTGTGTGTGTATAATGTGTATAGAATGAGCTGCAGGCTGTGTGTGTGTATAAGGTTTATATAATGAGATGCAGGCTGTGTGTGTGTATAAGGTGTATAGAATGAGCTGCAGGCTGTGTGTGTGTATAAGGTGTATATAATGAGCTAGTGGCTGTGTGTGTATAAGGTGTATGGAATGAGCTGCAGGCTGTGTGTGTGCATAAGGTGTATAGAATGAGCTGCAGGCTGTGTGTGTATATAAGGTGTATAGAATGAGCTGCAAGGTGTGTGTGTATAAGGTATATAGAATGAGCTGCAGGCTGTGTGTGTGTATAAGGTGTATAGATTGAGCTGCAGGCTATGTGTGTGTATAAGTTGTATAGAATGAGCTGCAGGCTGTGTGTGTATAAGGTGTATAGAATGAGCTGCAGGCTGTGTGTGGGTATAAGGTGTATAGAATGAGCTGCAGGCTGTGTGTGTGTATAAGGTGTATAGAATGAGCTGCAGGCTGTGTGTGTGTATAAGGTGTATAGATTGAGCTGCAGGCTATGTGTGTGTATAAGTTGTATAGAATGAGCTGCAGGCTGTATGTGTGTATATAAGGTGTATATAATGACCTGCAGGCTGTGTGTGTGTATAAGGTGTATAGAATGAGCTGCAGGCTGTGTGTGTATAAGGTGTATAGAATGAGCTGCAGGCTGTGTGTGTATAAGGTGTATAGAATGAGCTGCAGGCTGTGTGTGTATAAGGTGTATAGAATGACCTGCAGGCTGTGTGTGTATAAGGTGTATAGAATGAGCTGCAGGCTGTGTGTGTATATATAAGGTGTATAGAATGAGCTGCAGGCTGTGTGTGTCTATAAGGTGTATAGAATGAGCTGCAGGCTGTGTGTGTATTAGGTGTATAGAATGAGCTACAGGCTGTGTGTTTGTATAAGGTGTATAGAATGAGCTGCAGGCTGTGTGTGTATAAGGTGTATAGAATGAGCTGTAGGCTGTGTGTCTATAAGGTGTATAGAATGAGCTGCAGGCTGTGTGTGTATAAGGTGTATAGAATGAGCTGCAGGCTGTGTGTGTACAAGGTGTATAGAATGACCTGCAGGCTGTGTGTGTATAAGGTGTATAGAATGAGCTGCAGGCTGTGTGTGTATATATAAGGTGTATAGAATGAGCTGCAGGCTGTGTGTGTATAAGGTGTATAGAATGAGCTGCAGGCTATGTGTGTGTATAAGGTGTATAGAATGAGCTGCAGGCTGTGTGTGTCTATAAGGTGTATAGAATGAGCTGCAGGCTGTGTGTGTATAAGGTGTATAGAATGAGCTGCAGGCTGTGTGTGTGTGTATAAGGTGTATAGAATGAGCTGCAGGCTGCGTGCATATGGTGTATAGATTGAGCTGCAGGCTGTGTGTGTGTATAAGGTGTATAGAATGACCTGCAGGCTGTGTGTGTGTATAAGGTGTATAGAATGACCTGCAGGCTGTGCGTGTGTATAAGGTGTATAGAATGAGCTGCAGGCTGTGCAAGTGTATAAGTTGTATAGAATGAGCTGCAGGCTGTGTGTGTGTGTGTATAAGGTGTATATAATGACCTGCAGGCTGTGTGTGTGTATAAGGTGTATAGAATGAGCTGCAGGCTGTGTGTGTGTATAAGGTGTATAGAATGAGCTGCAGGCTGTGTGTGTGTATAAGGTGTATAGAATGACCTGCAGGCTGTGTGTGTCTATAAGGTGTATAGAATGAGCTGCAGGCTATGTGTGTGTATAAGTTGTATAGAATGAGCTGCAGGCTGTGTGTGTGTATAAGGTGTATAGAATGAGCTGCAGGCTGTGTGTGTGTATAAGGTGTATAGAATGACCTGCAGGCTGTGTGTGTCTATAAGGTGTATAGAATGAGCTGCAGGCTGTGCGAGTGTATAAGTTGTATAGAATGAGCTGCAGGCTATGTGTGTGTATAAGGTGTATAGAATGAGCTGCAGGCTGTGTGTGTGTATAAGGTGTATAGAATGACCTGCAGGCTGTGTGTGTCTATAAGGTGTATAGAATGAGCTGCAGGCTGTGCGAGTGTATAAGTTGTATAGAATGAGCTGCAGGCTGTGTGTGTGTGTGTATAAGGTGTATATAATGACCTGCAGGCTGTGTGTGTGTATAAGGTGTATAGAATGAGCTGCAGGCTGTGTGTATGTATAAGGTGTATAGAATGACCTGCAGGCTGTGTGTGTATAAGGTGTATAGAATGAGCTGCAGGCTGTGTGTGTATAAGGTGTATAGAATGAGCTGCAGGCTGTGTGTGTGTATAAGGTGTATAGAATGACCTGCAGGCTGTGTGTGTCTATAAGGTGTATAGAATGAGCTGCAGGCTATGTGTGTGTATAGGTTGTATAGAATGAGCTGCAGGCTGTGTGTGTGTGTATAAGGTGTATAGAATGAGCTACAGGCTGTGTGTGTGTGTATAAGGTGTATAGAATGAGCTGCAGGCTGTGTGTGTGTGTATAAGGTGTAGAGAATGAGCTGCAGGCTGTGTGTGTATAAGGTGTATAGAATGAGCTGCAGGCTGTGTGTGTATATAAGGTGTATAGAATGAGCTGCAGGCTGTGTGTGTATAAGGTGTATAGATTGAGCTGCAGGCTATGTGTGTGTATAAGTTGTATAGAATGAGCTGCAGGCTGTGTGTGTGTATAAGGTGTATATAATGACCTGCAGGCTGTGTGTGTGTATAAGGTGTATAGAATGAGCTGCAGGCTGTGTGTGTGTATAAGGTGTATAGAATGACCTGCAGGCTATGTGTATAAGGTGTATAGAATGACCTGCAGGCTGTGTGTGTGTATAAGGTGTATAGAATGAGTTGCAGGCTGTGTGTGTGTATAAGGTGTATAGAATGACCTGCAGGTTATGTGTATAAGGTGTATAGAATGACCTGCAGGCTGTGTGTGTGTATAAGGTGTATAGAATGAGCTGCAGGCTGTGTGTGTGTATAAGGTGTATATAATGAGCTGCAGGATGTGTGTGTATAAGGTGTATAGAATGACCTGCAGGCTGTGTGTGTATATAAGGTGTGTAGAATGAGCTGCAGGCTGTGTGTGTGTATAAGGTGTATAGAATGAGCTGCAGGCTGTGTGTGTATAAGGTGTATACAATAACCTGCAGGCTGTGTGTGTATAAGGTGTATACAATGACCTGCAGGCTGTGTGTATAAGGTGTATAGAATGAGCTGCAGGCTGTGTGTGTATAAGGTGTATACAATAACCTGCAGGCTGTGTGTGTATAAGGTGTATATAATGACCTGCAGGCTGTGTATATAAGGTGTATAGAATGAGCTGCAGGCTGTGTGTGTGTATAAGGTGTATAGAATGAGCTACAGGCTGTGTATGTGTATAAGGTGTATAGAATGAGCTGCAGGCTGTGTGTGTGTATAAGGTGTACAGAATGAGCTGCAGGCTGTGTGTGAGTATAAGTTGTATAGAATGAGCTGCAGGTTGTGTGTGTGTATAAGGTGTATATAATGAGCTGCAGGCTGTGTGTATAATGTGTATAGAATGAGCTGCAGGCTGTGTGTGTGTATAAGGTGTATAGAATGACCTGCAGGCTGTGTGTGTACAGGGTGTATAGAATGACCTGCAGGCTGTGTGTATTTGGTGTATAGAATTAGCTGCAGGCTGTGTGTGCATAAGGTGTATAGAATGAGCTGCAGGCTGTGTGTGTGTATAAGGTGTATAGAATGACCTGCAGTCTGTGTGTATATAAGGTGTATAGAATGAGCTGCAGGCTGTGTGTATAAGGTATATAGAAGGTGATGCAGGCTGTGTGTGTATAAGGTGTATAGAATGAGCTGCAGGCTGTGTGTGTGTATAAGGTGTATAGAATGAGCTGCAGGCTGGGTGTGTAAATAAGGTGTATAGAATGACCTGCAGGCTTGGTGTGTATAAGGTGTATACAATAACCTGCAGGCTGTGTGTGTATAAGGTGTATATAATGACCTGGAGGCTGTGTGTATAAGGTGTATAGAATGAGCTGCAGGCTGTGTGTGTATTAGGTGTATACAATAACCTGCAGGCTGTGTGTGTATAAGGTGTATAGAATGACCTGCAGGCTGTGTATATAAGGTGTATAGAATGAGCTGCAGGCTGTGTGTGTGTATAAGTTGTATAGAATGAGCTGCAGGCTGTGTGTGTATAAGGTGTATAGAATGAGCTGCAGGCTGTGTGTGTGTGTATAAGGTGTATAGAATGAGCTGCAGGCTGTGTGTGTGTATAAGGTGTATAGAATGAGCTGCAGACTGTGTGTGTGTATAAGGTGTATAGAATGAGCTGCAGGATGTGTGTGTATATAAGGTGTATAGAATGAGCTGCAGGCTGTGTGTGCATAAGGTGTATATAATGAGATGCAGGCTGTGTGTGTGTATAAGGTGTATAGAATGAGCTGCAGGCTGTGTGTGTATTAGGTGTATAGAATGAGCTGCAGACTGTGTGTCTGTGTGTGTGTATATAAGGTGTATAGAATGAGCTGCAGGCTGTGTGTGTATAAGGTGTATAGAATGAGCTGCACGCTGTGTGTGTATAAGGTGTATAGAATGACCTGCAGGCTGTGTGTGTATAAGGTGTATAGAATGAGCTGCAGGCTGTGTGTGTGTATAAGGTGTATTGAATGAGCTGCAGGCTGTGTGTGTGTATAAGGTGTATAGAATGAGCTGCAGGCTGTGTGTGTCTATAAGGTGTATAGAATGAGCTGCAGGCTGTGTGTGTATAAGGTGTATAAAATGAGCTGCAGGCTGTGTGTGTGTGTATAAGGTGTATAGAATGAGCTGCAGGCTGCGTGTATATGGTGTATAGAATGAGCTGCAGGCTGTGTGTGTATAAGGTGTATAGAATGACCTGCAGGCTGTATGTGTGTATAAGGTGTATAGAATAACCTGCAGGCTGTGTGTGTGTATAAGGTGTATAGGATGAGCTGCAGGCTGTGCGTGTGTATAAGTTGTATAGAATGAGCTGCAGGCTGTGTGTGTGTGTGTGTATAAGGTGTATAGAATGACCTGCCGGCTGTGTGTGTGTATAAAGTGTATAGAATGAGCTGCAGGCTGTGTGTGTGTATAAGGTGTATAGAATGACCTGCAGGCTGTGTGTGTCTATAAGGTGTATAGAATGAGCTGCAGGCTATGTGTGTGTATAGGTTGTATAGAATGAGCTGCAGGCTGTGTGTGTGTGTGTGTATAAGGTGTATAGAATGAGCTGCAGGCTGCGTGTATATGGTGTATAGAATGAGCTGCAGGCTGTGTTTGTGAGTATAAGTTGTATAGAATGAGCTGCAGGCTGTGTGTGTGTATAAGGTGTATAGAATGAGATGCAGGCTGTGTGTGTGTGTATAAGGTGTATAGAATGAGCTGCAGGCTGTGTGTGTGTATAAGGTTTATATAATGAGATGCAGGCTGTGTGTGTGTATAAGGTGTAAAGAATGAGCTGCAGGCTGTGTGTGTGTATAAGGTGTATATAATGAGCTAGTAGCTGTGTGTCTATAAGGTGTATGGAATCAGCTGCAGGCTGTGTGTGTGTATAAGGTGTATAGAATGAGCTGCAGGCTGTGTGTGTGTATAAGGTGTATAGAATGAGCTGCAAGGTGTGTGTGTATAAGGTATATAGAATGAGCTGCAGGCTGTGTGTGTGTATAAGGTGTATAGAATGAGCTGTAGGCTGTGTGTGTGTGTATAAGGTGTATAGAATGAGCTGCAGGCTGTGTGTGTGTATGAGGTGTATAGAATGAGCTGCAGGCTGTGTGTGTGTATAAGGTGTATAGATTGAGCTGCAGGCTATGTGTGTGTATAAGTTGTATAGAATGAGCTGCAGGCTGTGTGTGTATAAGGTGTATAGAATGACCTGCAGGCTGTGTGTGTATAAGTTGTATAGAATGAGCTGCAGGCTGTGTGTGTGTGTATAAGGTGTATAGAATGACCTGCAGGCTGCGTGTGTGTATAAGGTGTATAGAATGAGCTGCAGGCTGTGTGTGTATAAGGTGTATAGAATGAGCTGCAGGCTGTGTGTGTATAAGGTGTATAAAATGAGCTGCATGCTGTGTGTGTATAAGGTGTATAGAATGAGCTGCAGGCTGTGTGTGTGTATAAGGTGTAGAGAATGAGCTGCAGGCTGTGTGTGTGTATAAGGTGTGTAGATTGAGCTGCAAGCTATGTGTGTGTATAAGTTGAATAGAATGAGCTGCAGGCTGTGTGTGTATATAAGGTGTATATAATGACCTGCAGGCTGTGTGTGTGTATAAGGTGTATAGAATGAGCTGCAGGCTGTGTGTGTATAAGGTGTATAGAATGAGCTGCAGGCTGTGTGTGTATAATGTGTATAGAATGAGCTGCAGGCTGTGTGTGTGTATAAGGTGTATAGAAAGACCTGCAGGCTATGTGTATAAGGTGTATAGAATGACCTGCAGGCTGTTTGTGTGTATAAGGTGTATAGAATGAGCTGCAGGCTGTGTGTGTGTATAAGGTGTATAGAATGATCTGCATGCTGTGTGTGTATAAGGTGTATAGAATGACCTGCAGGCTGTGTGTGTGTATAAGGTGTATAGAATGAGCTGCAGGCTGTATGTGTATAAGGTGTATACAATAACCTGCAGGCTGTGTGTGTATAAGGTGTATATAATGACCTGCAGGCTGTGTATATAAGGTGTATAGAAAGAGCTGCAGGCTGTGTGTGTGTATAAGGTGTATAGAATGAGCTACAGGCTGTGTGTGTGTATAAGGTGTACAGAATGAGCTGCAGGCTGTGTGTGTATATAAGGTGTATAGAATGAGCTGCCGGCTGTGTGTGTATATAAGGTGTATAGAATGAGCTGCAGGCTGTGTGTGTGTAAGGTGTATAGAATGAGCTGCAGGCTGTGTGTGTGTGTATAAGGTGTATAGAATGAGCTGCAGGCTGTGTGTGTGTGTATAAGGTGTATAGACTGAGCTGCAGGCTGTGTGTGTGTATAAGGGGTATAGAATGAGCTGCAGGCTGTGTGTGTATAAGGTGTATAGAATGAGCTGCAGGCTGTGTGTGTATAAGGTGTATAGAATGAGTTGCAGGCTGTGTGTGTGTATAAGGTGTATAGAATGAGCTGCAGGCTGTGTGTGTGTATAAGGTGTATAGAATGACCTGCAGGCTGTGTGTGTGTATAAGGTGTATAGAATGACCTGCAGGCTGTGCGTGTGTATAAGGTGTATAGAATGAGCTGCAGGCTGTGCGTGTGTATAAGTTGTATAGAATGAGCTGCAGGCTGTGTGTGTGTGTATAAGGTGTATAGAATGACCTGCAGGCTGCGTGTGTGTATAAGGTGTATAGAATGAGCTGCAGGCTGTGTGTGTATAAGGTGTATAGAATGAGCTGCAGGCTGTGTGTGTATAAGGTGTATAGAATGAGCTGCAGGCTGTGTGTGTGTGTATAAGGTGTATAGAATGAGCTGCAGGCTGTGTGTGTGTGTATAAGGTGTATAGACTGAGCTGCAGGCTGTGTGTGTGTATAAGGTGTATATAGTGACCTGCAGGCTGTGTGTGTTTAAGGTGTATAGAATGAGCTGCAGGCTGTGTGTGTATAAGGTGTATAGATTGAGCTGCAGGCTATGTGTGTGTATAAGTTGTATAGAATGAGCTGCAGGCTGTGTGTGTGTATAAGGTGTATATAATGACCTGCAGGCTGTGTGTGTGTATAAGGTGTATAGAATGAGCTGCAGGCTGTGTGTGTGTATAAGGTGTATAGAATGACCTGCAGGCTATGTGTATAAGGTGTATAGAATGACCTGCAGGCTGTGTGTGTGTATAAGGTGTATAGAATGAGTTGCAGGCTGTGTGTGTGGATAAGGTGTATAGAATGACCTGCAGGTTATGTGTATAAGGTGTATAGAATGACCTGCAGGCTGTGTGTGTGTATAAGGTGTATAGAATGAGCTGCAGGCTGTGTGTGTGTATAAGGTGTATATAATGAGCTGCAGGATGTGTGTGTATAAGGTGTATAGAATGACCTGCAGGCTGTGTGTGTATATAAGGTGTGTAGAATGAGCTGCAGGCTGTGTGTGTGTATAAGGTGTATAGAATGAGCTGCAGGCTGTGTGTGTATAAGGTGTATACAATAACCTGCAGGCTGTGTGTGTATAAGGTGTATATAATGACCTGCAGGCTGTGTATATAAGGTGTATAGAATGAGCTGCAGGCTGTGTGTGTGTATAAGGTGTATAGAATGAGCTACAGGCTGTGTGTGTGTATAAGGTGTATAGAATGAGCTGCAGGCTGTGTGTGTGTATAAGGTGTACAGAATGAGCTGCAGGCTGTGTGTGTGTATAAGTTGTATAGAATGAGCTGCAGGTTGTGTGTGTGTATAAGGTGTATATAATGAGCTGCAGGCTGTGTGTATATTGTGTATAGAATGAGCTGCAGGCTGTGTGTGTGTATAAGGTGTATAGAATGACCTGCAGGATGTGTGTGTACAGGGTGTATAGAATGACCTGCAGGCTGTGTGTATTTGGTGTATAGAATTAGCTGCAGGCTGTGTGTGCATAAGGTGTATAGAATGAGCTGCAGGCTGTGTGTGTATAAGGTGTATAGAATGACCTGCAGTCTGTGTGTGTGTATAAGGTGTATAGAATGAGCTGCAGGCTGTGTGTATAAGGTATATAGAAGGTGATGCAGGCTGTGTGTGTGTATAAGGTGTATAGAATGAGCTGCAGGCTGTGTGTGTGTGTATAAGGTGTATAGAATGAGCTACAGGCTGTGTGTGTATAAGGTGTATTGAATGAGATGCAGGCTGTGTGTGTGTATAAGGTGTATAGAATGAGCTGCAGGCTGTGTGTGTATTAGGTGTATAGAATGAGCTGCAGGCTGTGCGTGTGTGTGTGTATATAAGGTGTATAGAATGAGCTGCAGGCTGTGTGTGTATAAGGTGTATAGAATGAGCTGCAGGCTGTGTGTGTATATAAGGTGTATAGATTGAGCTGCAGGCTATGTGTGTGTATAAGTTGTATAGAATGAGCTGCAGACTGTGTGTGTGTGTGTGTATAAGGTGTATATAATGACCTGCAGGCTGTGTGTGTGTATAAGGTGTATAGAATGAGCTGCAGGCTGTGTGTGTATAAGGTGTATAGAATGAGCTGCAGGCTGTGTGTGCATAAGGTGTATAGAATGAGTTGCAGGCTGTGTGTGTGTATAAGGTGTATAGAATGACCTGCAGGCTATGTGTATAAGGTGTATAGAATGACCTGCAGGCTGTGTGTGTGTATAAGGTGTATAGAATGAGCTGCAGGCTGTGTGTGCATAAGGTGTATAGAATGAGATGCAGGCTGTGTGTGTGTATAAGGTGTATAGAATGAGCTGCAGGCTGTGTGTGTATTAGGTGTATATAATGAGCTGCAGACTGTGTGTCTGTGTGTGTGTATATAAGGTGTATAGAATGAGCTGCAGGCTGTGTGTGTATAAGGTGTATAGAATGAGCTGCAGGCTGTGTGTGTATAAGGTGTATAGAATGACCTGCAGACTGTGTGTGTATAAGGTGTATAGAATGAGCTGCAGGCTGTGTGTGTATATATATGGTGTATTGAATGAGCTGCAGGCTGTGTGTGTATAAGGTGTATAGAATGAGCTGAAGGCTGTGTGTGTGTATAAGGTGTATAGAATGAGCTGCAAGCTGTGTGTGTGTATAAGGTGTATAGAATGAGCTGCAGGCTGTGTGTGTGTATAAGGTGTATAGAATGAGCTGCAGGCTGTGTGTGTCTATTAGGTGTATAGAATGAGCTGCAGGCTGTGTGTGTATAAGGTGTATAAAATGAGCTGCAGGCTGTGTGTGTGTGTATAAGGTGTATAGAATGAGTTGCAGGCTGTGTGTGTGTATAAGGTGTATAGAATGACCTGCAGGCTGTGTGTGTGTATAAGGTGTATATAATGACCTGCAGGCTGTGTGTGTGTATAAGGTGTATAGAATGAGCTGCAGGCTGTGTGTGTGTATAAGGTGTATAGAATGACCTGCAGGCTATGTGTGTGTATAGGTTGTATAGAATGAGCTGCAGGCTGTGTGTGTGTGTGTATAAGGTGTATAGAATGAGCTGCAGGCTGCGTGTATATGGTGTTTAGAATGAGCTGCAGGCTGTGTTTGTGTGTATAAGTTGTATAGAATGAGCTGCAGGCGGTGTGTGTGTGTATAAGGTGTATAGAATGAGCTGCAGGCTGTGTGTGTGTGTATAAGGTGTATAGAATGAGCTGCAGGCTGTGTGTGTGTATAAGGTTTATATAATGAGATGCAGGCTGTGTGTGTGTATAAGGTGTATAGAATGAGCTGCAGGCTGTGTGTGTGTATAAGGTGTATAGAATGAGCTGCAGGCTGTGTGTGTGTATAAGGTGTATAGAATGAGCTGCAAGGTGTGTGTGTATAAGGTATATAGAATGAGCTGCAGGCTGTGTGTGTGTATAAGGTGTATAGAATGAGCTGCAGGCTGTGTGTGTATATATAAGGTGTATAGAATGAGCTGCAGGCTGTGTGTGTGCATAAGGTGTATAGAATGAGCTGCATGCTGTGTGTGTATAAGGTGTATAGATTGAGCTGCAGGCTATGTGTGTGTATAAGTTGTATAGAATGAGCTGCAGGCTGTGTGTGTATAAGGTGTATAGAATGAGCTGCATGCTGTGTGTGAATAAGGTGTATAGAATGAGCTGCAGGCTGTGTGTGTGTGTATAAGGTGTATAGAATGAGCTGCAGGCTGTGTGTGTGTATAAGGTGTATAGAATGAGCTGCAGGCTGTGTGTGTATAAGGTGTATAGAATGAGCTGCAGGCTGTGTGTGTATAATGTGTATAGAATGAGCTGCAGGCTGTGTGTGTGTATAAGGTGTATAGAATGACCTGCAGGCTATGTGTATAAGGTGTATAGAATGACCGGCAGGCTGTGTGTGTGTATAAGGTATATAGAATGAGCTGCAGGCTGTGTGTGTATAAGGTGTATAGAATGAGCTGCATGCTGTGTGTGTATAAGGTGTATAGAATGACCTGCAGGCTGTGTGTGTATATAAGGTGTATAGAATGAGCTGCAGGCTGTGTGTGTGTATAAGGTGTATAGAATGACCTGCAGGCTGTGTGTGTGTATAAGGTGTATAGAATGACCTGCAGGCTGTGTGTGTGTATAAGGTGTATAGAATGAGCTGCAGGCTGTGCGTGTGTATAAGTTGTATAGAATGAGCTGCAGGCTGTGTGTGTGTGTATAAGGTGTATATAATGACCTGCAGGCTGTGTGTGTGTATAAGGTGTATAGAATGAGCTGCAGGCTGCGTGTGTGTATAAGGTGTATAGAATGACCTGCAGGCTGTGTGTGTGTATAAGGTGTATAGAATGAGCTGCAGGCTGTGTGTGTGTGTGTATAAGGTGTATAGAATGAGCTGCAGGCTGTGTGTATCTATAAGGTGTATAGAATGAGCTGCAGGCTATGTGTGTGTATAGGTTGTATAGAATGAGCTGCAGGCTGTGTGTGTGTGTGTATAAGGTGTATAGAATGAGCTGCAGGCTGCGTGTATATGGTGTATAGAATGAGCTGCAGGCTGTGATTGTGTGTATAAGTTGTATAGGATTAGCTGCAGGCTGTGTGTGTGTATAAGGTGTATAGAATGAGCTGCAGGCTGTGTGTGTGTGTGTATAAGGTGTATAGAATGAGCTACAGGCTGTGTGTGTGTGTATAAGGTGTATAGAATGAGCTGCAGGCTGTGTGTGTGTGTATAATGTGTATAGAATGAGCTGCAGGCTGTGTGTGTGTATAAGGTTTATATAATGAGATGCAGGCTGTGTGTGTGTATAAGGTGTATAGAATGAGCTGCAGGCTGTGTGTGTGTATAAGGTGTATATAATGAGCTAGTGGCTGTGTGTGTATAAGGTGTATGGAATGAGCTGCAGGCTGTGTGTGTGCATAAGGTGTATAGAATGAGCTGCAGGCTGTGTGTGTATATAAGGTGTATAGAATGAGCTGCAAGGTGTGTGTGTATAAGGTATATAGAATGAGCTGCAGGCTGTGTGTGTGTATAAGGTGTATAGATTGAGCTGCAGGCTGTGTGTGTGTATAAGGTGTATAGAATGAGCTGCAGGCTGTGTGTACATAAGGTGTATAGAATGAGATGCAGTCTGTGTGTGTGTATAAGGTGTATAGAATGAGCTGCAGGCTGTGTGTGTATTAGGTGTATAGAATGAGCTGCAGACTGTGTGTCTGTGTGTGTGTATATAAGGTGTATAGAATGAGCTGCAGGCTGTGTGTGTATAAGGTGTATAGAATGAGCTGCAGGCTGTGTGTGTATAAGGTGTATAGAATGACCTGCAGACTGTGTGTGTATAAGGTGTATAGAATGAGCGGCAGGCTGTGTGTGTATATATATGGTGTATTGAATGAGCTGCAGGCTGTGTGTGTATAAGGTGTATAGAATGAGCTGAAGGCTGTGTGTGTGTATAAGGTGTATAGAATGAGCTGCAGGCTGTGTGTGTGTATAAGGTGTATAGAATGAGCTGCAGGCTGTGTGTGTGTATAAGGTGTATAGAATGAGCTGCAGGCTGTGTGTGTCTATAAGGTGTATAGAATGAGCTGCAGGCTGTGTGTGTATAAGGTGTATAAAATGAGCTGCAGGCTGTGTGTGTGTGTATAAGGTATATAGAATGAGCTGCAGGCTGCGTGTATATGGTGTATAGAATGAGCTGCAGGCTGTGTGTGTGTATAAGGTGTATAAAATGACCTGCAGGCTGTGTGTGTGTATAAGGTGTATAGAATGACCTGCAGGCTGTGTGTGTGTATAAGGTGTATATAATGACCTGCAGGCTGTGTGTGTGTATAAGGTGTATAGAATGAGCTGCAGGCTGTGTGTGTGTATAAGGTGTATAGAATGACCTGCAGGCTATGTGTGTGTATAGGTTGTATAGAATGAGCTGCAGGCTGTGTGTGTGTGTGTATAAGGTGTATAGAATGAGCTGCATGCTGCGTGTATATGGTGTATAGAATGAGCTGCAGGCTGTGTTTGTGTGTATAAGTTGTATAGAATGAGCTGCAGGCTGTGTGTGTGTGTATAAGGTGTATAGAATGAGCTGCAGGCTGTGTGTGTGTGTATAAGGTGTATAGAATGAGCTGCAGGCTGTGTGTGTGTATAAGGTTTATATAATGAGATGGAGGCTGTGTGTGTGTATAAGGTGTATAGAATGAGCTGCAGGCTGTGTGTGTGTATAAGGTGTATAGAATGAGCTGCAGGCTGTGTGTGTGTATAAGGTGTATAGAATGAGCTGCAAGGTGTGTGTGTATAAGGTGTATAGAATGAGCTGCAGGCTGTGTGTGTATATATAAGGTGTATAGAATGAGCTGCAGGCTGTGTGTGTGCATAAGGTGTATAGAATGAGCTGCATGCTGTGTGTGTATAAGGTGTATAGAATGAGCTGCATGCTGTGTGTGAATAAGGTGTATAGAATGAGCTGCATGCTGTGTGTGAATAAGGTGTATAGAATGAGCTGCAGGCTGTGTGTGTGTATAAGGTGTATAGAATGAGCTGTAGGCTGTGTGTGTGTATAAGGTGTATAGATTGAGCTGCAGGCTATGTGTGTGTATAAGTTGTATAGAATGAGCTGCAGGCTGTGTGTGTGTATATAAGGTGTATATAATGACCTGCAGGCTGTGTGCGTGTATAAGGTGTATAGAATGAGCTGCAGGCTGTGTGTGTATAAGGTGTATAGAATGAGCTGCAGGCTGTGTGTGTATAATGTGTATAGAATGAGCTGCAGGCTGTGTGTGTGTATAAGGTGTATAGAATGACCTGCAGGCTATGTGTATAAGGTGTATAGATTGAGCTGCAGGCTATGTGTGTGTATAAGTTGTATAGAATGAGCTGCAGGCTGTGTGTGTGTATATAAGGTGTATATAATGACCTGCAGGCTGTGTGCGTGTATAAGGTGTATAGAATGAGCTGCAGGCTGTGTGTGTATAAGGTGTATAGAATGAGCTGCAGGCTGTGTGTGTGTATAAGGTATATAGAATGACCGGCAGGCTGTGTGTGTGTATAAGGTGTATAGAATGAGCTGCAGGCTGTGTGTGTGTATAAGGTGTATAGAATGAGCTGCATGCTGTGTGTGTATAATGTGTATAGAATGACCTGCAGGCTGTGTGTGTATATAAGGTGTATAGAATGAGCTGCAGGCTGTGTGTGTGTATAAGGTGTATAGAATGACCTGCAGGCTGTGTGTGTGTATAAGGTGTATAGAATGACCTGCAGGCTGTGTGTGTGTATAAGGTGTATAGAATGAGCTGCAGGCTGTGCGTGTGTATAAGTTGTATAGAATGAGCTGCAGGCTGTGTGTGTGTGTATAAGGTGTATATAATGACCTGCAGGCTGTGTGTGTGTATAAGGTGTATAGAATGAGCTGCAGGCTGCGTGTGTGTATAAGGTGTATAGAATGACCTGCAGGCTGTGTGTGTCTATAAGGTGTATAGAATGAGCTGCAGGCTATGTGTGTGTATAGGTTGTATAGAATGAGCTGCAGGCTGTGTGTGTGTGTATAAGGTGTATAGAATGAGCTGCAGGCTGCGTGTATATGGTGTATAGAATGAGCTGCAGGCTGTGATTGTGTGTATAAGTTGTATAGAATGAGCTGCAGGCTGTGTGTGTGTATAAGGTGTATAGAATGAGCTGCAGGCTGTGTGTGTGTGTGTGTATAAGGTGTATAGAATGAGCTACAGGCTGTGTGTGTGTGTATAAGGTGTATAGAATGAGCTGCAGGCTGTGTGTGTGTGTATAATGTGTATAGAATGAGCTGCAGGCTGTGTGTGTGTATAAGGTTTATATAATGAGATGCAGGCTGTGTGTGTGTATAAGGTGTATAGAATGAGCTGCAGGCTGTGTGTGTGTATAAGGTGTATATAATGAGCTAGTGGCTGTGTGTGTATAAGGTGTATGGAATGAGCTGCAGGCTGTGTGTGTGCATAAGGTGTATAGAATGAGCTGCAGGCTGTGTGTGTATATAAGGTGTATAGAATGAGCTGCAAGGTGTGTGTGTATAAGGTATATAGAATGAGCTGCAGGCTGTGTGTGTGTATAAGGTGTATAGATTGAGCTGCAGGCTATGTGTGTGTATAAGTTGTATAGAATGAGCTGCAGGCTGTGTGTGTATAAGGTGTATAGAATGAGCTGCAGGCTGTGTGTGGGTATAAGGTGTATAGAATGAGCTGCAGGCTGTGTGTGTGTATAAGGTGTATAGAATGAGCTGCAGGCTGTGTGTGTGTATAAGGTGTATAGATTGAGCTGCAGGCTATGTGTGTGTATAAGTTGTATAGAATGAGCTGCAGGCTGTATGTGTGTATATAAGGTGTATATAATGACCTGCAGGCTGTGTGTGTGTATACGGTGTATAGAATGAGCTGCAGGCTGTGTGTGTATAAGGTGTATAGAATGAGCTGCAGGCTGTGTGTGTATAAGGTGTATAGAATGAGCTGCAGGCTGTGTGTGTATAAGGTGTATAGAATGACCTGCAGGCTGTGTGTGTATAAGGTGTATAGAATGAGCTGCAGGCTGTGTGTGTATATATAAGGTGTATAGAATGAGCTGCAGGCTGTGTGTGTCTATAAGGTGTATAGAATGAGCTGCAGGCTGTGTGTGTATTAGGTGTATAGAATGAGCTGCAGGCTGTGTGTTTGTATAAGGTGTATAGAATGAGCTGCAGGCTGTGTGTGTATAAGGTGTATAGAATGAGCTGTAGGCTGTGTGTCTATAAGGTGTATAGAATGAGCTGCAGGCTGTGTGTGTATAAGGTGTATAGAATGAGCTGCAGGCTGTGTGTGTACAAGGTGTATAGAATGACCTGCAGGCTGTGTGTGTATAAGGTGTATAGAATGAGCTGCAGGCTGTGTGTGTATATATAAGGTGTATAGAATGAGCTGCAGGCTGTGTGTGTATAAGGTGTATAGAATGAGCTGCAGGCTATGTGTGTGTATAAGGTGTATAGAATGAGCTGCAGGCTGTGTGTGTCTATAAGGTGTATAGAATGAGCTGCAGGCTGTGTGTGTATAAGGTGTATAGAATGAGCTGCAGGCTGTGTGTGTGTGTATAAGGTGTATAGAATGAGCTGCAGGCTGCGTGCATATGGTGTATAGATTGAGCTGCAGGCTGTGTGTGTGTATAAGGTGTATAGAATGACCTGCAGGCTGTGTGTGTGTATAAGGTGTATAGAATGACCTGCAGGCTGTGCGTGTGTATAAGGTGTATAGAATGAGCTGCAGGCTGTGCAAGTGTATAAGTTGTATAGAATGAGCTGCAGGCTGTGTGTGTGTGTGTATAAGGTGTATATAATGACCTGCAGGCTGTGTGTGTGTATAAGGTGTATAGAATGAGCTGCAGGCTGTGTGTGTGTATAAGGTGTATAGAATGAGCTGCAGGCTGTGTGTGTGTATAAGGTGTATAGAATGACCTGCAGGCTGTGTGTGTCTATAAGGTGTATAGAATGAGCTGCAGGCTATGTGTGTGTATAAGTTGTATAGAATGAGCTGCAGGCTGTGTGTGTGTATAAGGTGTATAGAATGAGCTGCAGGCTGTGTGTGTGTATAAGGTGTATAGAATGACCTGCAGGCTGTGTGTGTCTATAAGGTGTATAGAATGAGCTGCAGGCTGTGCGAGTGTATAAGTTGTATAGAATGAGCTGCAGGCTATGTGTGTGTATAAGGTGTATAGAATGAGCTGCAGGCTGTGTGTGTGTATAAGGTGTATAGAATGACCTGCAGGCTGTGTGTGTCTATAAGGTGTATAGAATGAGCTGCAGGCTGTGCGAGTGTATAAGTTGTATAGAATGAGCTGCAGGCTGTGTGTGTGTGTGTATAAGGTGTATATAATGACCTGCAGGCTGTGTGTGTGTATAAGGTGTATAGAATGAGCTGCAGGCTGTGTGTATGTATAAGGTGTATAGAATGACCTGCAGGCTGTGTGTGTATAAGGTGTATAGAATGAGCTGCAGGCTGTGTGTGTATAAGGTGTATAGAATGAGCTGCAGGCTGTGTGTGTGTATAAGGTGTATAGAATGACCTGCAGGCTGTGTGTGTCTATAAGGTGTATAGAATGAGCTGCAGGCTATGTGTGTGTATAGGTTGTATAGAATGAGCTGCAGGCTGTGTGTGTGTGTATAAGGTGTATAGAATGAGCTACAGGCTGTGTGTGTGTGTATAAGGTGTATAGAATGAGCTGCAGGCTGTGTGTGTGTGTATAAGGTGTAGAGAATGAGCTGCAGGCTATGTGTGTGTATAGGTTGTATAGAATGAGCTGAAGGCTGTGTGTGTGTGTGTATAAGGTGTATAGAATGAGCTGCAGGCTGCGTGTATATGGTGTATAGAATGAGCTGCAGGCTGTGTTTGTGTGTATAAGGTGTATAGAATGAGCTGCAGGCTGTGTATGTGTATAAGGTGTATAGAATGAGCTACAGGCTGTGTGTGTGTGTATAAGGTGTATAGAATGAGCTGCAGGCTGTGTGTGTGTGTATAAGGTGTAGAGAATGAGCTGCAGACTGTGTGTGTGTATAAGGTGTATATAATGAGCTGCAGGCTGTGTGTGTGTATAAGGTGTATAGAATGAGCTGCAGGCTGTGTGTGTGTATAAGGTGTATAGAATGAGCTGCAGGCTGTTTGTGTGTATAAGGTGTATAGAATGAGCTGCAGGCTGTGTGTGTATAAGGTGTATACAATAACCTGCAGGCTGTGTGTGTATAAGGTGTATATAATGACCTGCAGGCTGTGTGTGTATAAGGTGTATAGAATGAGATGCAGGCTGTGTGTGTATAAGGTGTATACAATAACCTGCAGGCTGTGTGTGTATAAGGTGTATAGAATGACCTGCAGGCTGTGTATATAAAGTGTATAGAATGAGCTGCAGGCTGTGTGTGTGTATAAGGTGTATAGAATGAGCTGCAGGCTGTGTGTGGGTATAAGGTGTATAGAATGAGCTGCAGGCTGTGTGTGTGTGTGTGTATAAGGTGTATAGAATGAGCTGCAGGCTGTGTGTGTATATAAGGTGTATAGAATGAGCTGCAGGCTGTGTGTGTATATAAGGTGTATAGAAAGAGCTGCAGGCTGTGTGTGTATAAGGTGTATAGAATGAGATGCAGGCTGTGTGTGTGAGTATAAGGTGTATAGAATGAGCTGCAGGCTGTGTGTGTGTATAAGGTGTATAGAATGATCTGCAGGCTGTGTGTGTGTATAAGGTGTATAGAATGAGCTGCAGGCTGTGTGTGTGTGTATAAGGAGTATAGAATGAGCTACAGGCTGTGTGTGTATAAGGTGTATAGAATGAGCTGCAGGTTGTGTGTGTATTAGGTGTATAGAATGAGCTGCAGGCTGTGTGTGTGTGTGTGTATATAAGGTGTATAGAATGAGCTGCAGGCTGTGTGTGTATAAGGTGTATAGAATGAGCTGCAGGCTGTGTGTGTATATAAGGTGTATAGAATGAGCTGCAGGCTGTGTGTGTATAAGGTGTATAGATTGAGCTGCAGGCTATGTGTGTGTATAAGTTGTATAGAATGAGCTGCAGGCTGTGTGTGTGTATAAGGTGTATATAATGACCTGCAGGCTGTGTGTGTGTATAAGGTGTATAGAATGAGCTGCAGGCTGTGTGTGTGTATAAGGTGTATAGAATGACCTGCAGGCTATGTGTATAAGGTGTATAGAATGACCTGCAGGCTGTGTGTGTGTATAAGGTGTATAGAATGAGTTGCAGACTGTGTGTGTGTATAAGGTGTATAGAATGACCTGCAGGTTATGTGTATAAGGTGTATAGAATGACCTGCAGGCTGTGTGTGTGTATAAGGTGTATAGAATGAGCTGCAGGCTGTGTGTGTGTATAAGGTGTATATAATGAGCTGCAGGATGTGTGTGTATAAGGTGTATAGAATGACCTGCAGGCTGTGTGTGTATATAAGGTGTGTAGAATGAGCTGCAGGCTGTGTGTGTGTATAAGGTGTATAGAATGAGCTGCAGGCTGTGTGTGTATAAGGTGTATACAATAACCTGCAGGCTGTGTGTGTATAAGGTGTATACAATGACCTGCAGGCTGTGTGTATAAGGTGTATAGAATGAGCTGCAGGCTGTATGTGTATAAGGTGTATACAATAACCTGCAGGCTGTGTGTGTATAAGGTGTATATAATGACCTGCAGGCTGTGTATATAAGGTGTATAGAATGAGCTGCAGGCTGTGTGTGTGTATAAGGTGTATAGAATGAGCTACAGGCTGTGTGTGTGTATAAGGTGTATAGAATGAGCTGCAGGCTGTGTGTGTGTATAAGGTGTACAGAATGAGCTGCAGGCTGTGTGTGAGTATAAGTTGTATAGAATGAGCTGCAGGTTGTGTGTGTGTATAAGGTGTATAGAATGAGCTGCAGGCTGTGTGTATAATGTGTATGGAATGAGCTGCAGGCTGTGTGTGTGTATAAGGTGTATAGAATGACCTGCAGGCTGTGTGTGTACAGGGTGTATAGAATGACCTGCAGGCTGTGTGTATTTGGTGTATAGAATTAGCTGCAGGCTGTGTGTGCATAAGGTGTATAGAATGAGCTGCAGGCTGTGTGTGTGTATAAGGTGTATAGAATGACCTGCAGTCTGTGTGTGTATAAGGTGTATAGAATGAGCTGCAGGCTGTGTGTATAAGGTATATAGAAGGTGATGCAGGCTGTGTGTGTATAAGGTGTATAGAATGAGCTGCAGGCTGTGTGTGTGTATAAGGTGTATAGAATGAGCTGCAGGCTGGGTGTGTAAATAAGGTGTATAGAATGACCTGCAGGCTTGGTGTGTATAAGGTGTATACAATAACCTGCAGGCTGTGTGTGTATAAGGTGTATATAATGACCTGGAGGCTGTGTGTATAAGGTGTATAGAATGAGCTGCAGGCTGTGTGTGTATTAGGTGTATACAATAACCTGCAGGCTGTGTGTGTATAAGGTGTATAGAATGACCTGCAGGCTGTGTATATAAGGTGTATAGAATGAGCTGCAGGCTGTGTGTGTGTATAAGTTGTATAGAATGAGCTGCAAGCTGTGTGTGTATAAGGTGTATAGAATGAGCTGCAGGCTGTGTGTGTGTATAAGGTGTATAGAATGAGCTGCAGGCTGTGTGTGTGTATAAGGTGTATAGAATGAGCTGCAGACTGTGTGTGTGTATAAGGTGTATAGAATGAGCTGCAGGATGTGTGTGTGTGTATAAGGTGTATAGAATGAGCTGCAGGCTGTGTGTGCATAAGGTGTATATAATGAGATGCAGGCTGTGTGTGTGTATAAGGTGTATAGAATGAGCTGCAGGCTGTGTGTGTATTAGGTGTATAGAATGAGCTGCAGACTGTGTGTCTGTGTGTGTGTATATAAGGTGTATAGAATGAGCTGCAGGCTGTGTGTGTATAAGGTGTATAGAATGAGCTGCACGCTGTGTGTGTATAAGGGGTATAGAATGACCTGCAGGCTGTGTGTGTATAAGGTGTATAGAATGAGCTGCAGGCTGTGTGTGTATATATAAGGTGTATATAATGAGCTGCAGGATGTGTGTGTATAAGGTGTATAGAATGACCTGCAGGCTGTGTGTGTATATAAGGTGTGTAGAATGAGCTGCAGGCTGTGTGTGTGTATAAGGTGTATAGAATGAGCTGCAGGCTGTGTGTGTATAAGGTGTATACAATAACCTGCAGGCTGTGTGTGTATAAGGTGTATACAATGACCTGCAGGCTGTGTGTATAAGGTGTATAGAATGAGCTGCAGGCTGTGTGTGTATAAGGTGTATACAATAACCTGCAGGCTGTGTGTGTATAAGGTGTATATAATGACCTGCAGGCTGTGTATATAAGGTGTATAGAATGAGCTGCAGGCTGTGTGTGTGTATAAGGTGTATAGAATGAGCTACAGGCTGTGTGTGTGTATAAGGTGTATAGAATGAGCTGCAGGCTGTGTGTGTGTATAAGGTGTACAGAATGAGCTGCAGGCTGTGTGTGAGTATAAGTTGTATAGAATGAGCTGCAGGTTGTGTGTGTGTATAAGGTGTATATAATGAGCTGCAGGCTGTGTGTATAATGTGTATAGAATGAGCTGCAGGCTGTGTGTGTGTATAAGGTGTATAGAATGACCTGCAGGCTGTGTGTGTACAGGGTGTATAGAATGACCTGCAGGCTGTGTGTATTTGGTGTATAGAATTAGCTGCAGGCTGTGTGTGCATAAGGTGTATAGAATGAGCTGCAGGCTGTGTGTGTATATAAGGTGTATAGAATGACCTGCAGTCTGTGTGTGTATAAGGTGTATAGAATGAGCTGCAGGCTGTGTGTATAAGGTATATAGAAGGTGATGCAGGCTGTGTGTGTATAAGGTGTATAGAATGAGCTGCAGGCTGTGTGTGTGTATAAGGTGTATAGAATGAGCTGCAGGCTGGGTGTGTAAATAAGGTGTATAGAATGACCTGCAGGCTTGGTGTGTATAAGGTGTATACAATAACCTGCAGGCTGTGTGTGTATAAGGTGTATATAATGACCTGGAGGCTGTGTGTATAAGGTGTATAGAATGAGCTGCAGGCTGTGTGTGTATTAGGTGTATACAATAACCTGCAGGCTGTGTGTGTATAAGGTGTATAGAATGACCTGCAGGCTGTGTATATAAGGTGTATAGAATGAGCTGCAGGCTGTGTGTGTGTATAAGTTGTATAGAATGAGCTGCAGGCTGTGTGTGTATAAGGTGTATAGAATGAGCTGCAGGCTGTGTGTGTGTGTATAAGGTGTATAGAATGAGCTGCAGGCTGTGTGTGTGTATAAGGTGTATAGAATGAGCTGCAGACTGTGTGTGTGTATAAGGTGTATAGAATGAGCTGCAGGATGTGTGTGTGTATAAGGTGTATAGAATGAGCTGCAGGCTGTGTGTGCATAAGGTGTATATAATGAGATGCAGGCTGTGTGTGTGTATAAGGTGTATAGAATGAGCTGCAGGCTGTGTGTGTATTAGGTGTATAGAATGAGCTGCAGACTGTGTGTCTGTGTGTGTGTATATAAGGTGTATAGAATGAGCTGCAGGCTGTGTGTGTATAAGGTGTATAGAATGAGCTGCACGCTGTGTGTGTATAAGGGGTATAGAATGACCTGCAGGCTGTGTGTGTATAAGGTGTATAGAATGAGCTGCAGGCTGTGTGTGTATATATAAGGTGTATTGAATGAGCTGCAGGCTGTGTGTGTATAAGGTGTATAGAATGAGCTGAAGGCTGTGTGTGTATAAGGTGTACAGAATGAGCTGCAGGCTGTGTGTGTGTATAAGGTGTATATAATGAGCTGCAGGCTGTGTGTGTGTATAAGGTGTATAGAATGAGCTGCAGGCTGTGTGTGTCTATAAGGTGTATAGAATGAGCTGCAGGCTGTGTGTGTATAAGGTGTATAAAATGAGCTGCAGGCTGTGTGTGTGTGTATAAGGTGTATAGAATGAGCTGCAGGCTGCGTGTATATGGTGTATAGAATGAGCTGCAGGCTGTGTGTGTATAAGGTGTATAGAATGACCTGCAGGCTGTGTGTGTGTATAAGGTGTATAGAATGACCTGCAGGCTGTGTGTGTGTATAAGGTGTATAGGATGAGCTGCAGGCTGTGCGTGTGTATAAGTTGTATAGAATGAGCTGCAGGCTGTGTGTGTGTGTGTGTATAAGGTGTATAGAATGACCTGCCGGCTGTGTGTGTGTATAAAGTGTATAGAATGAGCTGCAGGCTGTGTGTGTGTATAAGGTGTATAGAATGACCTGCAGGCTGTGTGTGTCTATAAGGTGTATAGAATGAGCTGCAGGCTATGTGTGTGTATAGGTTGTATAGAATGAGCTGCAGGCTGTGTGTGTGTGTGTGTATAAGGTGTATAGAATGAGCTGCAGGCTGCGTGTATATGGTGTATAGAATGAGCTGCAGGTTGTGTTTGTGAGTATAAGTTGTATAGAATGAGCTGCAGGCTGTGTGTGTGTATAAGGTGTATAGAATGAGATGCAGGCTGTGTGTGTGTGTATAAGGTGTATAGAATGAGCTGCAGGCTGTGTGTGTGTATAAGGTTTATATAATGAGATGCAGGCTGTGTGTGTGTATAAGGTGTAAAGAATGAGCTGCAGGCTGTGTGTGTGTATAAGGTGTATATAATGAGCTAGTGGCTGTGTGTCTATAAGGTGTATGGAATCAGCTGCAGGCTGTGTGTGTGTATAAGGTGTATAGAATGAGCTGCAGGCTGTGTGTGTGTATAAGGTGTATAGAATGAGCTGCAAGGTGTGTGTGTATAAGGTATATAGAATGAGCTGCAGGCTGTGTGTGTGTATAAGGTGTATAGAATGAGCTGTAGGCTGTGTGTGTGTGTATAAGGTGTATAGAATGAGCTGCAGGCTGTGTGTGTGTATGAGGTGTATAGAATGAGCTGCAGGCTGTGTGTGTGTATAAGGTGTATAGATTGAGCTGCAGGCTATGTGTGTGTATAAGTTGTATAGAATGAGCTGCAGGCTGTGTGTGTATAATGTGTATAGAATGACCTGCAGGCTGTGTGTGTATAAGTTGTATAGAATGAGCTGCAGGCTGTGTGTGTGTGTATAAGGTGTATAGAATGACCTGCAGGCTGCGTGTGTGTATAAGGTGTATAGAATGAGCTGCAGGCTGTGTGTGTATAAGGTGTATAGAATGAGCTGCAGGCTGTGTGTGTATAATGTGTATAAAATGAGCTGCATGCTGTGTGTGTATAAGGTGTATAGAATGAGCTGCAGGCTGTGTGTGTGTATAAGGTGTATAGAATGAGCTGCAGGCTGTGTGTGTGTATAAGGTGTGTAGATTGAGCTGCAAGCTATGTGTGTGTATAAGTTGAATAGAATGAGCTGCAGGCTGTGTGTGTATATAAGGTGTATATAATGACCTGCAGGCTGTGTGTGTGTATAAGGTGTATAGAATGAGCTGCAGGCTGTGTGTGTATAAGGTGTATAGAATGAGCTGCAGGCTGTGTGTGTATAATGTGTATAGAATGAGCTGCAGGCTGTGTGTGTGTATAAGGTGTATAGAAAGACCTGCAGGCTATGTGTATAAGGTGTATAGAATGACCTGCAGGCTGTTTGTGTGTATAAGGTGTATAGAATGAGCTGCAGGCTGTGTGTGTGTATAAGGTGTATAGAATGATCTGCATGCTGTGTGTGTATAAGGTGTATAGAATGACCTGCAGGCTGTGTGTGTGTATAAGGTGTATAGAATGAGCTGCAGGCTGTATGTGTATAAGGTGTATACAATAACCTGCAGGCTGTGTGTGTATAAGGTGTATATAATGACCTGCAGGCTGTGTATATAAGGTGTATAGAAAGAGCTGCAGGCTGTGTGTGTGTATAAGGTGTATAGAATGAGCTACAGGCTGTGTGTGTGTATAAGGTGTACAGAATGAGCTGCAGGCTGTGTGTGTATATAAGGTGTATAGAATGAGCTGCCGGCTGTGTGTGTATATAAGGTGTATAGAATGAGCTGCAGGCTGTGTGTGTGTATAAGGTGTATAGAATGAGCTGCAGGCTGTGTGTGTGTGTATAAGGTGTATAGAATGAGCTGCAGGCTGTGTGTGTGTGTATAAGGTGTATAGACTGAGCTGCAGGCTGTGTGTGTGTATAAGGTGTATAGAATGAGCTGCAGGCTGTGTGTGTATAAGGTGTATAGAATGAGCTGCAGGCTGTGTGTGTATAAGGTGTATAGAATGAGTTGCAGGCTGTGTGTGTGTATAAGGTGTATAGAATGAGCTGCAGGCTGTGTGTGTGTATAAGGTGTATAGAATGACCTGCAGGCTGTGTGTGTGTATAAGGTGTATAGAATGACCTGCAGGCTGTGCGTGTGTATAAGGTGTATAGAATGAGCTGCAGGCTGTGCGTGTGTATAAGTTGTATAGAATGAGCTGCAGGCTGTGTGTGTGTGTATAAGGTGTATAGAATGACCTGCAGGCTGCGTGTGTGTATAAGGTGTATAGAATGAGCTGCAGGCTGTGTGTGTATAAGGTGTATAGAATGAGCTGCAGGCTGTGTGTGTATAAGGTGTATAGAATGAGCTGCAGGCTGTGTGTGTGTGTGTGTATAAGGTGTATAGAATGAGCTGCAGGCTGTGTGTGTCTGTATAAGGTGTATAGACTGAGCTGCAGGCTGTGTGTGTGTATAAGGTGTATATAGTGACCTGCAGGCTGTGTGTGTTTAAGGTGTATAGAATGAGCTGCAGGCTGTGTGTGTATAAGGTGTATAGATTGAGCTGCAGGCTATGTGTGTGTATAAGTTGTATAGAATGAGCTGCAGGCTGTGTGTGTGTATAAGGTGTATATAATGACCTGCAGGCTGTGTGTGTGTATAAGGTGTATAGAATGAGCTGCAGGCTGTGTGTGTGTATAAGGTGTATAGAATGACCTGCAGGCTATGTGTATAAGGTGTATAGAATGACCTGCAGGCTGTGTGTGTGTATAAGGTGTATAGAATGAGTTGCAGGCTGTGTGTGTGGATAAGGTGTATAGAATGACCTGCAGGTTATGTGTATAAGGTGTATAGAATGACCTGCAGGCTGTGTGTGTGTATAAGGTGTATAGAATGAGCTGCAGGCTGTGTGTGTGTATAAGGTGTATATAATGAGCTGCAGGATGTGTGTGTATAAGGTGTATAGAATGACCTGCAGGCTGTGTGTGTATATAAGGTGTGTAGAATGAGCTGCAGGCTGTGTGTGTGTATAAGGTGTATAGAATGAGCTGCAGGCTGTGTGTGTATAAGGTGTATACAATAACCTGCAGGCTGTGTGTGTATAAGGTGTATAAAATGACCTGCAGGCTGTGTGTATAAGGTGTATAGAATGAGCTGCAGGCTGTGTGTGTATAAGGTGTATACAATAACCTGCAGGCTGTGTGTGTATAAGGTGTATATAATGACCTGCAGGCTGTGTATATAAGGTGTATAGAATGAGCTGCAGGCTGTGTGTGTGTATAAGGTGTATAGAATGAGCTACAGGCTGTGTGTGTGTGTATAAGGTGTATAGAATGAGCTGCAGGCTGTGTGTGTGTATAAGGTGTACAGAATGAGCTGCAGGCTGTGTGTGTGTATAAGTTGTATAGAATGAGCTGCAGGTTGTGTGTGTGTATAAGGTGTATATAATGAGCTGCAGGCTGTGTGTATATTGTGTATAGAATGAGCTGCAGGCTGTGTGTGTGTATAAGGTGTATAGAATGACCTGCAGGATGTGTGTGTACAGGGTGTATAGAATGACCTGCAGGCTGTGTGTATTTGGTGTATAGAATTAGCTGCAGGCTGTGTGTGCATAAGGTGTATAGAATGAGCTGCAGGCTGTGTGTGTGTATAAGGTGTATAGAATGACCTGCAGTCTGTGTGTGTGTATAAGATGTATAGAATGAGCTGCAGGCTGTGTGTATAAGGTATATAGAAGGTGATGCAGGCTGTGTGTGTATAAGGTGTATAGAATGAGCTGCAGGCTGTGTGTGTGTATAAGGTGTATAGAATGAGCTGCAGGCTGGGTGTGTAAATAAGGTGTATAGAATGACCTGCAGGCTTGGTGTGTATAAGGTGTATACAATAACCTGCAGGCTGTGTGTGTATAAGGTGTATATAATGACCTGGAGGCTGTGTGTATAAGGTGTATAGAATGAGCTGCAGGCTGTGTGTGTATTAGGTGTATACAATAACCTGCAGGCTGTGTGTGTATAAGGTGTATAGAATGACCTGCAGGCTGTGTATATAAGGTGTATAGAATGAGCTGCAGGCTGTGTGTGTGTATAAGGTGTATAGAATGAGCTGCAGGTTGTGTGTGTGTATAAGGTGTATAGAATGAGCTGCAGGCTGTGTGTGTGTATAAGGTGTATAGAATGAGCTGCAGGCTGTGTGTGTATATAAGGTGTATAGAATGAGCAGCAGGCTGTGTGTGTATATAAGTTGTATAGAATGAGCTGCAGGCTGTGTGTGTATAAGGTGTATAGAATGAGCTGCAGGCTGTGTGTGTGTGTATAAGGTGTATAGAATGAGCTGCAGGCTGTGTGTGTGTATAAGGTGTTAGAATGAGCTGCAGACTGTGTGTGTGTATAAGGTGTATAGAATGAGCTGCAGGATGTGTGTGTGTATAAGGTGTATAGAATGAGCTGCAGGCTGTGTGTGCATAAGGTGTATATAATGAGATGCAGGCTGTGTGTGTGTATAAGGTGTATAGAATGAGCTGCAGGCTGTGTGTGTATTAGGTGTATAGAATGAGCTGCAGACTGTGTGTCTGTGTGTGTGTATATAAGGTGTATAGAATGAGCTGCAGGCTGTGTGTGTATAAGGTGTATAGAATGAGCTGCACGCTGTGTGTGTATAAGGTGTATAGAATGACCTGCAGGCTGTGTGTGTATAAGGTGTATAGAATGAGCTGCAGGCTGTGTGTGTATATATAAGGTGTATTGAATGAGCTGCAGGCTGTGTGTGTATAAGGTGTATAGAATGAGCTGAAGGCTGTGTGTGTGTATAAGGTGTACAGAATGAGCTGCAGGCTGTGTGTGTGTATAAGGTGTATATAATGAGCTGCAGGCTGTGTGTGTGTATAAGGTGTATAGAATGAGCTGCAGGCTGTGTGTGTCTATAAGGTGTATAGAATGAGCTGCAGGCTGTGTGTATATAAGGTGTATAAAATGAGCTGCAGGCTGTGTGTGTGTGTATAAGGTGTATAGAATGATCTGCAGGCTGCGTGTATATGGTGTATAGAATGAGCTGCAGGCTGTGTGTGTGTATAAGGTGTATAGAATGACCTGCAGGCTGTGTGTGTGTATAAGGTGTATAGAATGACCTGCAGGCTGTGTGTGTGTATAAGGTGTATAGAATGAGCTGCAGGCTGTGCGTGTGTATAAGTTGTATAGAATGAGCTGCAGGCTGTGTGTGTGTGTGTGTATAAGGTGTATAGAATGACCTGCCGGCTGTGTGTGTGTATAAAGTGTATAGAATGAGCTGCAGGCTGTGTGTGTGTATAAGGTGTATAGAATGACCTGCAGGCTGTGTGTGTCTATAAGGTGTATAGAATGAGCTGCAGGCTATGTGTGTGTATAGGTTGTATAGAATGAGCTGCAGGCTGTGTGTGTGTGTGTGTATAAGGTGTATAGAATGAGCTGCAGGCTGCGTGTATATGGTGTATAGAATGAGCTGCAGGCTGTGTTTGTGAGTATAAGTTGTATAGAATGAGCTGCAGGCTGTGTGTGTGTATAAGGTGTATAGAATGAGCTGCAGGCTGTGTGTGTGTGTGTATAAGGTGTATAGAATGAGCTACAGGCTGTGTGTGTGTGTATAAGGTGTATAGAATGAGATGCAGGCTGTGTGTGTGTGTATAAGGTGTATAGAATGAGCTGCAGGCTGTGTGTGTGTATAAGGTTTATATAATGAGATGCAGGCTGTGTGTGTATAAGGTGTAAAGAATGAGCTGCAGGCTGTGTGTGTGTATAAGGTGTATATAATGAGCTAGTGGCTGTGTGTCTATAAGGTGTATGGAATGAGCTGCAGGCTGTGTGTGTGTATAAGGTGTATAGAATGAGCTGCAGGCTGTGTGTGTGTATAAGGTGTATAGAATGAGCAGCAAGGTGTGTGTGTATAAGGTATATAGAATGAGCTGCAGGCTGTGTGTGTGTATAAGGTGTATAGAATGAGCTGTAGGCTGTGTGTGTGTGTATAAGGTGTATAGAATGAGCTGCAGGCTGTGTGTGTGTATGAGGTGTATAGAATGAGCTGCAGGCTGTGTGTGTGTATAAGGTGTATAGATTGAGCTGCAGGCTATGTGTGTGTATAAGTTGTATAGAATGAGCTGCAGGCTGTGTGTGTATAAGGTGTATAGAATGACCTGCAGGCTGTGTGTGTATAAGTTGTATAGAATGAGCTGCAGGCTGTGTGTGTGTGTGTATAAGGTGTATAGAATGACCTGCAGGCTGCGTGTGTGTATAAGGTGTATAGAATGAGCTGCAGGCTGTGTGTGTATAAGGTGTATAGATTGAGCTGCAGGCTGTGTGTGTATAAGGTGTATAGAATGAGCTGCATGCTGTGTGTGTGTATAAGGTGTATAGAATGAGCTGCAGGCTGTGTGTGTGTATAAGGTGTATAGAATGAGCTGCAGGCTGTGTGTGTGTATAAGGTGTGTAGATTGAGCTGCAAGCTATGTGTGTGTATAAGTTGAATAGAATGAGCTGCAGGCTGTGTGTGTATATAAGGTGTATATAATGACCTGCAGGCTGTGTGTGTGTATAAGGTGTATAGAATGAGCTGCAGGCTGTGTGTATATAAGGTGTATAGAATGAGCTGCAGGCTGTGTGTGTATAATGTGTATAGAATGAGCTGCAGGCTGTGTGTGTGTATAAGGTGTATAGAAAGACCTGCAGGCTATGTGTATAAGGTGTATAGAATGACCTGCAGGCTGTTTGTGTGTATAAGGTGTATAGAATGAGCTGCAGGCTGTGTGTGTGTATAAGGTGTATAGAATGATCTGCATGCTGTGTGTGTATAAGGTGTACAGAATGAGCTGCAGGCTGTGTGTGTATATAAGGTGTATAGAATGAGCTGCCGGCTGTGTGTGTATATAAGGTGTATAGAATGAGCTGCAGGCTGTGTGTGTGTATAAGGTGTATAGAATGAGCTGCAGGCTGTGTGTGTATAAGGTGTATAGAATGAGCTGCAGGTTGTGTGTGTATAAGGTGTATACAATGAGCTGCAGTCTGTGTGTGTGTATAATGTGTATAGAATGAGCTGCAGGCTGTGTGTGTGTATAAGGTGTATAGCATGAGCTGCAGTCTGTGTGTGTGTATAAGGTGTATAGAATGAGCTGCAGGCTGTGTATAAGGTGTATAGAATGAGCTGCAGGCTGTGTGTGTATAAGGTTTATAGAATGAGCTGCAGGGTGTGTGTATGTGTGTGTGTGTGTGTATAAGGTGTATAGAATGAGCTGCAGGCTGTGTGTGTATATAAGGTGTATAGAATGAGCTGCAGGCTGTGTGTGTATATAAGGTGTATAGAATGAGATGCAGGCTGTGTGTGTATAAGGTGTATAGAATGAGCTGCAGTCTGTGTGTGTGTATAAGGTGTATAGAATGAGCTGCAGGCTGTGTGTATAAGGTATATAGAATGAGATGCAGGCTGTGTGTGTATAAGGTGTATGGAATGAGCTGCAGGCTGTGGGTGTGTATAAGGTGTATAGAATGACCTGCAGGCTGTGTGTGTATAAGGTGTATATAATGAGCTGCAGGCTGTGTGTGGATATATAAGGTGTATAGAATGAGCTGCAGGCTGTGTGTGTGTGTGTGTATAAGGTGTATAGCATGAGCTGCAGTCTGTGTGTATAAGGTGTATATAATGACCTGCAGGCTGTGTGTGTGTGTGTGTATAAGGTGTATAGAATGAGCTGCAGGATGTGTGTGTGTATAAGGTGTATAGAATGAGCTGCAGGCTGTGTGTGCATAAGGTGTATAGAATGAGATGCAGGCTGTGTGTGTGTATAAGGTGTATAGAATGAGCTGCAGGCTGTGTGTGTATTAGGTGTATAGAATGACCTGCAGACTGTGTGTCTGTGTGTGTGTATATAAGGTGTATAGAATGAGCTGCAGGCTGTGTGTGTATAAGGTATATAGAATGAGCTGCAGGCTGTGTGTGTATAAGGTGTATAGAATGACCTGCAGGCTGTGTGTGTATAAGGTGTATAGAATGAGCTGCAGGCTGTGTGTGTATATATAAGGTGTATAGAATGAGCTGCAGGCTGTGTGTGTATAAGGGGTATAGAATGAGCTGCAGGCTGTGTGTTTGTATAAGGTGTATAGAATGAGCTGCAGGCTGTGTGTGTGTATAAGGTGTATATAATGAGCTGCAGGCTGTGTGTGTGTATAAGGTGTATAGAATGAGCTGCAGGCTGTGTGTGTATAAGGTGTATGAAATGAGCTGCAGGCTGTGTGTGTGTGTATAAGGTGTATAGAATGAGCTGCAGGCTGCGTGTATATGGTGTATAGAATGAGCTGCAGGCTGTGTGTGTGTATAAGGTGTATAGAATGACCTGCATGCTGTGTGTGTGTATAAGGTGTATAGAAGGACCTGCAGGCTGTGTGTGTGTATAAGGTGTATAGAATGAGCTGCAGGCTGTGCGTGTGTATAAGTTGTATAGAATGAGCTGCAGGCTGTGTGTGTGTGTATAAGGTGTATATAATGACCTGCAGGCTGTGTGTGTGTATAAGGTGTATAGAATGAGCTGCAGGCTGTGTGTGTGTATAAGGTGTATAGAATGACCTGCAGGCTGTGTGTGTCTATAAGGTGTATAGAATGAGCTGCAGGCTATGTGTGTGTATAAGGTGTATAGAATGACCTGCAGGCTGTGTGTGTCTATAAGGTGTATAGAATGAGCTGCAGGCTGTGTGTGTGTATAAGGTGTATAGAATGAGTTGCAGGCTGTGTGTGTGTGTGTATAAGGTGTATAGAATGAGCTGCAGGCTGCGTTTATATGGTGTATAGAATGTGCTGCAGACTGTGTTTGTGTGTATAAGGTGTATAGAATGAGCTGCAGGCTGTGTGTGTGTATAAGGTGTATAGAATGACCTGCAGGCTGTGTGTGTCTATAAGGTGTATAGAATGAGCTGCAGGCTGTGTGTGTGTATAAGGTGTATAGAATGAGCTGCAGGCTGTGTGTGTGTGTGTATAAGGTGTATAGAATGAGCTGCAGGCTGCGTATATATGGTGTATAGAATGTGCTGCAGGCTGTGTTTGTGTGTATAAGGTGTATAGAATGAGCTGCAGGCTCTGTGTGTGTATAAGGTGTATAGAATGAGCTGCAGGCTGTGTGTGTGTATAAGGTGTATAGAATGAGCTACAGGCTGTGTGTGTGTGTAAAAGGTGTATAGAATGAGCTGCAGGCTGTGTGTGTGTATAAGGTTTATATAATGAGCTGCAGGCTGTGTGTGTGTATAAGGTGTATAGAATGAGGTGCAGGCTGTGTGTGTGTATAAGGTGTATATAATGAGCTAGAGGCTGTGTGTGTATAAGGTGTATGGAATGAGCTGCAGGTTGTGTGTGTGTATAAGGTGTATAGAATGAGCTGCAGGCTGTGTGTGTGTATAAGGTGTATAGAATGAGCTGCAAGGTGTGTGTGTATAAGGTATATAGAATGAGCTGCAGGCTGTGTGTGTGTATAAGGTGTATAGAATGAGCTGTAGGCTGTGTGTGTGTGTATAAGGTGCATAGAATGAGCTGCAGGCTGTGTGTGTGTATAAGGTGTATAGAATGAGCTGCAGGCTGTGTGTGTGTATAAGGTGTATAGATTGAGCTGCAGGCTATGTGTGTGTATAAGTTGTATAGAATGAGCTGCAGGCTGTGTGTGTGTGTATAAGGTGTATATAATGACCTGCAGGCTGTGTGTGTATAAGGTGTGTAGAATGAGCTGCAGGCTGTGTGTGTATAAGGTGTATAGAATGAGCTGCAGGCTGTGTGTGTATAATGTGTATAGAATGAGCTGCAGGCTGTGTGAGTGTATAAGGTGTATAGAATGACCTGCAGGCTATGTGTATAAGGTGTATAGAATGACCTGTAGGCTGTGTGTGTGTATAAGGTGTATAGAATGAGCTGCAGGATGTGTGTTTGTATAAGGTGTATAGAATGAGCTGCAGGCTGTGTGTGTATAAGGTGTATAGAATGAGCTGCAGGCTGTGTGTGTATTAGGTGTATAGAATGAGCTGCAGGCTGTGTGTGTGTGTGTGTGTGTATATATAATGTGTATAGAATGAGCTGCAGGCTGTGTGTGTATAAGGTGTATAGAATGAGCTGCAGGCTGTGTGTTTATAAGGTGTATAGAATGACCTGCAGGCTGTGTGTGTATAAGGTGTATAGAATGAGCTGCAGGCTGTGTGTGTATATATAAGGTGTATAGAATGAGCTGCAGGCTGTGTGTGTATAAGGGGTATAGAATGAGCTGCAGGCTGTGTGTGTGTATAAGGTGTATAGAATGAGCTGCAGGCTGTGTGTGTGTATAAGGTGTATAGAATGAGCTGCAGGCTGCGTGTGTGTATAAGATGTATAGAATGAGCTGCAGGCTGTGTGTGTCTATAAGGAGTATAGAATGAGCTGCAGGCTGTGTGTGTATAAGGTGTATAAAATGAGCTGCAGGCTGTGTGCGTGTGTATAAGGTGTATAGAATGAGCTGCAGGCTGCGTGTATATGGTGTATAGAATGAGCTGCAGGCTGTGTGTGTGTATAAGCTGTATAGAATGACCTGCAGGCTTTGTGTGTGTATAAGGTGTATAGAATGACCTGCAGGCTGTGTGTGTGTATAAGGTGTATAGAATGAGCTGCAGGCTGTGCTTGTGTATAAGTTGTATAGAATGAGCTGCAGGCTGTGTGTGTGTGTATAAGGTGTATATAATGACCTGCATGCTGTGTGTGTATAAGGTGTATAGAATGAGCTGCAGGCTGTGTGTGTATAAGGTGTATAGAATGACCTGCAGGCTGTGTGTGTCTATAAGGTGTACAGAATGAGCTGCAGGCTATGTGTGTGTATAGGTTGTATAGAATGAGCTGCAGGCTGTGTGTGTGTATATAAGGTGTATAGAATGAGCTGCAGGCTGTGTGTGTGTGTATAAGGTGTATAGAATGAGCTGCAGGCTGCGTGCATATGGTTTATAGAATGAGCTGCAGGCTGTGTGTGTGTGTATAAGGTGTATAGAATGAGCTGCAGGCTGCGTGTATATGGTGTATAGAATGAGCTGCAGGCTGTGTGTGTGTATAAGGTGTATAGAATGACCTGCAGGCTGTGTGTGTCTATAAGGTGTACAGAATGAGCTGCAGGCTATGTGTGTGTATAGGTTGTATAGAATGAGCTGCAGGCTGTGTGTGTGTATATAAGGTGTATAGAATGAGCTGCAGGCTGTGTGTGTGTATAAGGAGTATAGAATGAGCTGCAGGCTGTGTGTGTGTATAAGGTTTATATAATGAGCTGCAGGCTGTGTGTGTGTATAAGGTGTATAGAATGAGCTGAAGGCTGTGTGTGTGTATAAGGTGTATATAATGAGCTAGAGGCTGTGTGTGTATAAGGTGTATGGAATGAGCTGCAGGCTGTGTGTGTGTGTGTGTGTGTATAAGGTGTATAGAATGAGCTGCAGGCTGCGTGTATATGGTGTATAGAATGAGCTGCAGGCTGTGTTTGTGTGTATAAGTTGTATAGAATGAGCTGCAGGCTGTGTGTGTGTATAAGGTGTATAGAATGAGCTGCAGGCTGTGTGTGTGTGTATAAGGTGTATAGAATGAGCTACAGGCTGTGTGTGTGTATAAGGTGTATAGAATGAGATGCAGGCTGTGTGTGTGTGTATAAGGTGTATAGAATGAGCTGCAGGCTGTGTGTGTGTATAAGGTTTATATAATGAGATGCAGGCTGTGTGTGTGTATAAGGTGTAAAGAATGAGCTGCAGGCTGTGTGTGTGTATAAGGTGTATATAATGAGCTAGTGGCTGTGTGTCTATAAGGTGTATGGAATGAGCTGCAGGCTGTGTGTGTGTATAAGGTGTATAGAATGAGCTGCAGGCTGTGTGTGTGTATAAGGTGTATAGAATGAGCTGCAAGGTGTGTGTGTATAAGGTATATAGAATGAGCTGCAGGCTGTGTGTGTGTATAAGGTGTATAGAATGAGCTGTAGGCTGTGTGTGTGTGTATAAGGTGTATAGAATGAGCTGCAGGCTGTGTGTGTGTATGAGGTGTATAGAATGAGCTGCAGGCTGTGTGTGTGTATAAGGTGTATAGATTGAGCTGCAGGCTATGTGTGTGTATAAGTTGTATAGAATGAGCTGCAGGCTGTGTGTGTATAAGGTGTATAGAATGACCTGCAGGCTGTGCGTGTGTATAAGTTGTATAGAATGAGCTGCAGGCTGTGTGTGTGTGTATAAGGTGTATAGAATGACCTGCAGGCTGCGTGTGTGTATAAGGTGTATAGAATGAGCTGCAGGCTGTGTGTGTATAAGGTGTATAGAATGAGCTGCAGGCTGTGTGTGTATAAGGTGTATAGAATGAGCTGCATGCTGTGTGTGTATAAGGTGTATAGAATGAGCTGCAGGCTGTGTGTGTGTATAAGATGTATAGAATGAGCTGCAGGCTGTGTGTGTGTATAAGGTGTGTAGATTGAGCTGCAAGCTATGTGTGTGTATAAGTTGAATAGAATGAGCTGCAGGCTGTGTGTGTGTATATAAGGTGTATATAATGACCTGCAGGCTGTGTGTGTGTATAAGGTGTATAGAATGAGCTGCAGGCTGTGTGTGTATAAGGTGTATAGAATGAGCTGCAGGCTGTGTGTGTATAATGTGTATAGAATGAGCTGCAGGCTGTGTGTGTGTATAAGGTGTATAGAATGACCTGCAGGCTATGTGTATAAGGTGTATAGAATGACCTGCAGGCTGTTTGTGTGTATAAGGTGTATAGAATGAGCTGCAGGCTGTGTGTGTGTATAAGGTGTATAGAATGAGCTGCATGCTGTGTGTGTATAAGGTGTATAGAATGACCTGCAGGCTGTGTGTGTGTATAAGGTGTATAGAATGAGCTGCAGGCTGTGTGTGTATAAGGTGTATACAATAACCTGCAGGCTGTGTGTGTATAAGGTGTATATACTGACCTGCAGGCTGTGTGTATAAGGTGTATAGAATGAGCTGCAGGCTGTATGTGTATAAGGTGTATACAATAACCTGCAGGCTGTGTGTGTATAAGGTGTATATAATGACCTGCAGGCTGTGTATATAAGGTGTATAGAAAGAGCTGCAGGCTGTGTGTGTGTATAAGGTGTATTGAATGAGCTACAGGCTGTGTGTGTGTATAAGGTGTACAGAATGAGCTGCAGGCTGTGTGTGTATATAAGGTGTATAGAATGAGCTGCAGGCTGTGTGTGTATATAAGGTGTATAGAATGAGCTGCAGGCTGTGTGTGTGTATAAGGTGTATAGAATGAGCTGCAGGCTGTGTGTGTGTGTATAAGGTGTATAGAATGAGCTGCAGGCTGTGTGTGTGTGTATAAGGTGTATAGACTGAGCTGCAGGCTGTGTGTGTGTATAAGGTGTATAGAATGAGCTGCAGGCTGTGTGTGTACAAGGTGTATAGAATGAGCTGCAGGCTGTGTGTGTATAAGGTGTATAGAATGAGTTGCAGGCTGTGTGTGTGTATAAGGTGTATAGAATGAGCTGCAGGCTGTGTGTGTGTATAAGGTGTATAGAATGACCTGCAGGCTGTGTGTGTGTATAAGGTGTATAGAATGACCTGCAGGCTGTGCGTGTGTATAAGGTGTATAGAATGAGCTGCAGGCTGTGCGTGTCTATAAGTTGTATAGAATGAGCTGCAGGCTGTGTGTGTGTGTATAAGGTGTATAGAATGACCTGCAGGCTGCGTGTGTGTATAAGGTGTATAGAATGAGCTGCAGGCTGTGTGTGTATAAGGTGTATAGAATGAGCTGCAGGCTGTGTGTGTATAAGGTGTATAGAATGAGCTGCAGGCTGTGTGTGTGTGTATAAGGTGTATAGAATGAGCTGCAGGCTGTGTGTGTGTGTATAAGGTGTATAGACTGAGCTGCAGGCTGTGTGTGTGTATAAGGTGTATATAGTGACCTGCAGGCTGTGTGTGTTTAAGGTGTATAGAATGAGCTGCAGGCTGTGTGTGTACAAGGTGTATAGAATGAGCTGCAGGCTGTGTGTGAATAAGGTGTATAGAATGAGGTGCAGGCTGTGTGTGTGTGTATACGGTGTATAGAATGAGCTGCAGGCTGTGTGTGTATATAAGGTGTATAGAATGAGCTGCAGGCTGTGTGTGTATAAGGTGTATAGAATGAGCTGCAGGTTGTATGTGTATAAGGTGTATACAATGAGCTGCAGTCTGTGTGTGTGTATAATGTGTATAGAATGAGCTGCAGGCTGTGTGTGTGTATAAGGTGTATAGCATGAGCTGCAGTCTGTGTGTGTGTATAAGGTGTATAGAATGAGCTGCAGGCTGTGTTTAAGGTGTATAGAATGAGCTGCAGGCTGTGTGTGTATAAGGTTTATAGAATGAGCTGCAGGCTGTGTGTGTTTGTGTGTGTGTGTGTGTGTATAAGGTGTATAGAATGAGCTGCAGGCTGTGTGTGTATATAAGGTGTATAGAATGAGCTGCAGGCTGTGTGTGTATATAAGGTGTATAGAATGAGCTGCAGGCTGTGTGTGTATAAGGTGTATAGAATGAGCTGCAGTCTGTGTGTGTGTATAAGGTGTATAGAATGAGCTGCAGGCTGTGTGTATAAGGTATATAGAATGAGATGCAGGCTGTGTGTGTATAAGGTGTATGGAATGAGCTGGAGGCTGTGGGTGTGTATAAGGTGTATAGAATGACCTGCAGGCTGTGTGTGTATAAGGTGTATATAATGAGCTGCAGGCTGTGTGTGGATATATAAGGTGTATAGAATGAGCTGCAGGCTGTGTGTGTATAAGGTGTATAGAATGAGCTGCACGCTGTGTGTGTGTATAAGGTGTATAGAATGAGCTGCAGGCTGTGTGTGTGTGTGTGTATAAGGTGTATAGCATGAGCTGCAGTCTGTGTGTATAAGGTGTATATAAAGACCTGCAGGCTGTGTGTGTGTGTATAAGGTGTATAGAATGAGCTGCAGGATGTGTGTGTGTATAAGGTGTATAGAATGAGCTGCAGGCTGTGTGTGCATAAGGTGTATAGAATGAGATGCAGGCTGTGTGTGTGTATAAGGTGTATAGAATGAGCTGCAGGCTGTGTGTGTATTAGGTGTATAGAATGAGCTGCAGGCTGTGTGTGTGTGTGTGTGTGTGTGTGTGTGTGTGTATATAAGGTGTATAGAATGAGCTGCAGGCTGTGTGTGTATAAGGTGTATAGAATGAGCTGCAGGCTGTGTGTGTATAAGGTGTATAGAATGACCTGCAGGCTGTGTGTGTATAAGGTGTATAGAATGAGCTGCAGGCTGTGTGTGTATATATAAGGTGTATAGAATGAGCTGCAGGCTGTGTGTGTATAAGGGGTATAGAATGAGCTGCAGGCTGTGTGTTTGTATAAGGTGTATAGAATGAGCTGCAGGCTGTGTGTGTGTATAAGGTGTATATAATGAGCTGCAGGCTGTGTGTGTGTATAAGGTGTATAGAATGAGCTGCAGGCTGTGTGTGTCTATAAGGTGTACAGAATGAGCTGCAGGCTGTGTGTGTATAAGGTGTATAAAATGAGCTGCAGGCTGTGTGTGTGTGTATAAGGTGTATAGAATGAGCTGCAGGCTGCGTGTATATGGTGTATAGAATGAGCTGCAGGCTGTGTGTGTGTATAAGGTGTATAGAATGACCTGCATGCTGTGTGTGTGTATAAGGTGTATAGAAGGACCTGCAGGCTGTGTGTGTGTATAAGGTGTATAGAATGAGCTGCAGGCTGTGCGTGTGTATAAGTTGTATAGAATGAGCTGCAGGCTGTGTGTGTGTGTATAAGGTGTATATAATGACCTGCAGGCTGTGTGTGTGTATAAGGTGTATAGAATGAGCTGCAGGCTGTGTGTGTGTATAAGGTGTATAGAATGACCAGCAGGCTGTGTGTTTCTATAAGGTGTATAGAATGAGCTGCAGGCTATGTGTGTGTATAAGGTGTATAGAATGACCTGCAGGCTGTGTGTGTCTATAAGGTGTATAGAATGAGCTGCAGGCTGTGTGTGTGTATAAGGTGTATAGAATGAGTTGCAGGCTGTGTGTGTGTGTATAAGGTGTATAGAATGAGCTGCAGGCTGCGTTTATATGGTGTATAGAATGTGCTGCAGACTGTGTTTGTGTGTATAAGGTGTATAGAATGAGCTGCAGGCTGTGTGTGTGTATAAGGTGTATAGAATTACCTGCAGGCTGTGTGTGTCTATAAGGTGTATAGAATGAGCTGCAGGCTGTGTGTGTGTATAAGGTGTATAGAATGAGCTGCAGGCTGTGTGTGTGTGTATAAGGTGTATAGAATGAGCTGCAGGCTGCGTGTATATGGTGTATAGAAAGTGCTGCAGGCTGTGTTTGTGTGTATAAGGTGTATAGAATGAGCTGCAGGCTCTGTGTGTGTATAAGGTGTATAGAATGAGCTGCAGGCTGTGTGTGTGTGTATAAGGTGTATAGAATGAGCTACAGGCTGTGTGTGTGTGTAAAAGGTGTATAGAATGAGCTGCAGGCTGTGTGTGTGTGTATAAGGTGTATAGAATGAGCTGCAGGCTGTGTGTGTGTATAAGGTTTATATAATGAGCTGCAGGCTGTGTGTGTGTATAAGGTGTATATAATGAGCTAGAGGCTGTGTGTGTATAAGGTGTATGGAATGAGCTGCAGGCTGTGTGTGTGTATAAGGTGTATAGAATGAGCTGCAGGCTGTGTGTGTGTATAAGGTGTATAGAATGAGCTGCAAGGTGTGTGTGTATAAGGTATAAAGAATGAGCTGCAGGCTGTGTGTGTGTATAAGGTGTATAGAATGAGCTGCAGGCTGTGTGTGTGTATAAGGTGTATAGAATGAGCTGCAGGCTGTGTGTGTGTATAAGGTGTATAGATTGAGCTGCAGGCTATGTGTGTGTATAAGTTGTATAGAATGAGCTGCAGGCTGTGTGTGTGTGTATAAGGTGTATATAATGACCTGCAGGCTGTGTGTGTATAAGATGTGTAGAATGAGCTGCAGGCTGTGTGTGTATAAGGTGTATAGAATGAGCTGCAGGCTGTGTGTGTATAATGTGTATAGAATGAGCTGCAGGCTGTGTGTGTGTATAAGGTGTATAGAATGACCTGCAGGCTATGTGTATAAGGTGTATAGAATGACCTGCAGGCTGTGTGTGTGTATAAGGTGTATAGAATGAGCTGCAGGATGTGTGTTTGTATAAGGTGTATAGAATGAGCTGCATGCTGTGTGTGTATAAGGTGTATAGAATGAGCTGCAGGCTGTGTGTGTATTAGGTGTATAGAATGAGCTGCAGGCTGTGTGTGTGTGTGTGTGTATATATAAGGTGTATAGAATGAGCTGCAGGCTGTGTGTGTATAAGGTGTATAGAATGAGCTGCAGGCTGTGTGTGTATAAGGTGTATAGAATGACCTGCAGGCTGTGTGTGTATAAGGTGTGTAGAATGAGCTGCAGGCTGTGTGTGTATATATAAGGTGTATAGAATGAGCTGCAGGCTGTGTGTGTATAAGGGGTATAGAATGAGCTGCAGGCTGTGTGTGTGTATAAGGTGTATAGAATGAGCTGCAGGCTGTGTGTGTGTATAAGGTGTATATAATGAGCTGCAGGCTGCGTGTGTGTATAAGATGTATAGAATGAGCTGCAGGCTGTGTGTGTCTATAAGGAGTATAGAATGAGCTGCAGGCTGTGTGTGTATAAGGTGTATAAAATGAGCTGCAGGCTGTGTGCGTGTGTATAAGGTGTATAGAATGAGCTGCAGGCTGCGTGTATATGGTGTATAGAATGAGCTGCAGGCTGTGTGTGTGTATAAGGTGTATAGAATGACCTGCAGGCTTTGTGTGTGTATAAGGTGTATAGAATGACCTGCAGGCTGTGTGTGTGTATAAGGTGTATAGAATGAGCTGCAGGCTGTGCGTGTGTATAAGTTGTATAGAATGAGCTGCAGGCTGTGTGTGTGTGTATAAGGTGTATATAATGACCTGCATGCTGTGTGTGTATAAGGTGTATAGAATGAGCTGCAGGCTGTGTGTGTGTATAAGGTGTATAGAATGACCTGCAGGCTGTGTGTGTCTATAAGGTGTATAGAATGAGCTGCAGGCTATGTGTGTGTATAGGTTGTATAGAATGAGCTGCAGGCTGTGTGTGTGTGTGTGTATAAGGTGTAAAGAATGAGCTGCAGGCTGCGTGTATATGGTGTATAGAATGAGCTGCAGGCTGTGTTTGTGTGTATAAGGTGTATAGAATGAGCTGCAGGCTGTGTGTGTGTATAAGGTGTATAGAATGAGCTGCAGGCTGTGTGTGTGTGTAAAAGGTGTATAGCATGAACTACAGGCTGTGTGTGTGTGTATAAGGTGTATAGAATGAGCTGCAGGCTGTGTGTGTGTGTATAAGGAGTATAGAATGAGCTGCAGGCTGTGTGTGTGTATAAGGTTTATATAATGAGCTGCAGGCTGTGTGTGTGTATAAGGTGTATAGAATGAGCTGAAGGCTGTGTGTGTGTATAAGGTGTATATAATGAGCTAGAGGCTGTGTGTGTATAAGGTGTATGGAATGAGCTGCAGGCTGTGTGTGTGTATAAGGTGTATAGAATGAGCTGCAGGCTGTGTGTGTGTATAAGGTGTATAGAATGAGCTGCAAGGTGTGTGTGTATAAGGTATATAGAATGAGCTGCAGGCTGTGTGTGTATAAGGTGTATAGAATGAGCTGTAGGCTGTGTGTGTGTGTATAAGGTGTATAGAATGAGCTGCAGGCTGTGTGTGTGTATAAGGTGTATAGAATGAGCTGCAGGCTGTGTGTGTGTATAAGGTGTATAGATTGAGCTGCAGGCTATGTGTGTGTATAAGTTATATAGAATGAGCTGCAGGCTGTGTGTGTATAAGGTGTATAGAATGAGCTGCAGGCTGTGTGTGTGTGTATAAGGTGTATAGAATGAGCTGCAGGCTGTGTGTGTGTATAAGGTGTATAGATTGAGCTGCAGGCTATGTGTGTGTATAAGTTGTATTGAATGAGCTGCAGGCTGTGTGTGTGTGTATAAGGCGTATATAATGACCTGCAGGCTGTGTGTGTGTATAAGGTGTATAGAATGAGCTGCAGGCTGTGTGTGTATAAGGTGTATAGAATGAGCTGCAGGCTGTGTGTGTATAATGTGTATAGAATGAGCTGCAGGCTGTGTGTGTGTATAAGGTGTATAGAATGACGAGCAGGCTATGTGTATAAGGTGTATAGAATGACCTGCAGGCTGTGTGTGTGTATAAGGTGTATAGAATGAGCTGCAGGCTGTGTGTTTGTATAAGGTCTATAGAATGAGCTGCATGCTGTGTGTGTATAAGGTGTATAGAATGACCTGCAGGCTGTGTGTGTATATAAGGTGTATAGAATGACCTGCAGGCTGTGTGTGTGTGTATAAGGTGTATAGAATGAGCTGCAGGCTGTGTGTGTATAAGGTGTATACAATAACCTGCAGGCTGTGTGTGTATAAGGTGTATATAATGACCTGCAGGCTGTGTATAAGGTGTATAGAATGAGCTGCAGGCTGTGTGTGTATAAGGTGTATACAATAACCTGCAGGCTGTGTGTGTATAAGGTGTATATAATGACCTGCAGGCTGTGTATATAAGGTGTATAGAATGAGCTGCAGGCTGTGTGTGTGTATAAGGTGTATAGAATGAGCTGCAGACTGTGTGTGTGTATAAGGTGTATATAATGAGCTGCAGACTGTGTGTGTGTATAAGGTGTATAGAATGAGCTGCAGGCTGTGTGTGTGTATAAGGTGTATATAATGAGCTAGAGGCTGTGAGTGTATAAGGTGTATAGAATGAGCTGCAGGCTGTGTGTGTGTATAAGGTGTATAGAATGAGCTGCAGGCTGTGTGTGTGTATAAGGTGTATAGAATGAGCTGCAAGGTGTGTGTGTATAAAGTATATTGAATGAGATGCAAGCTGTGTGTGTATAAGGTGAATAGAATGAGCTGCAAGCTGTGTGTGTGTATAAGGTGTATAGAATGAGCTGCAGGCTGTGTGTGTATATAAGGTGTATAGAATGAGCTGCAGGCTGTGTTTGTGTATAAGGTGTATAGATTGAGCTGCAGGCTATGTGTGTGTATAAGTTGTATAAAATGAGCTGCAGGCTGTGTGTGTGTGTATAAGTTGTATAGAATGAGCTGCAGGCTGTGTGTGTGTGTATAAGGTGTATAGATTGAGCTGCAGGCTATGTGTGTGTATAAGGTGTATAGAATGAGCTGCAGGCTGTGTGTGTGTATAAGGGGTATAGAATGAGCTGCAGGCTGTGTGTGTGTATAAGGTGTATAGAATGAGCTGCAGGCTGTGTGTGTATAAGGTGTATAGAATGAGCTGCAGGCTGTGTGTGTGTATAAGGTGTATAGAATGACCTGCATGCTGTGTGTGTATAAGGTGTATAGAATGAGCTGCAGGTTGTGTGTGTGTATAAGGTGTATAGAATGACCTGCAGGCTGTGTGTGTCTATAAGGTGTATAGAATGAGCTGCAGGCTATGTGTGTGTATAGGTTGTATAGAATGAGCTGCAGGCTGTGTGTGTGTGTGTATAAGGTGTAAAGAATGAGCTGCAGGCTGCGTGTATATGGTGTATAGAATGAGCTGCAGGCTGTGTTTGTGTGTATAAGGTGTATAGAATGAGCTGCAGGCTGTGTGTGTGTATAAGGTGTATAGAATGAGCTGCAGGCTGTGTTTGTGTGTAAAAGGTGTATAGCATGAGCTACAGGCTGTGTGTGTGTATAAGGTGTATAGAATGAGCTGCAGGCTGTGTGTGTGTGTATAAGGAGTATAGAATGAGCTGCAGGCTGTGTGTGTGTATAAGGTTTATATAATGAGCTGCAGGCTGTGTGTGTGTATAAGGTGTATAGAATGAGCTGAAGGCTGTGTGTGTATAAAGTGTATATAATGAGCTAGAGGCTGTGTGTGTATAAGGTGTATGGAATGAGCTGCAGGCTGTGTGTGTGTATAAGGTGTATAGAATGAGCTGCAGGCTGTGTGTGTGTATAAGGTGTATAGAATGAGCTGCAAGGTGTGTGTGTATAAGGTATATAGAATGAGCTGCAGGCTGTGTGTGTATAAGGTGTATAGAATGAGCTGTAGGCTGTGTGTGTGTGTATAAGGTGTATAGAATGAGCTGCAGGCTGTGTGTGTGTATAAGGTGTATAGAATGAGCTGCAGGCTGTGTGTGTGTATAAGGTGTATGGATTGAGCTGCAGGCTATGTGTGTGTATAAGTTGTATAGAATGAGCTGCAGGCTGTGTGTGTATAAGGTGTATAGAATGAGCTGCAGGCTGTGTGTGTGTGTGTGTATAAGGTGTATAGAATGAGCTGCAGGCTGTGTGTGTGTATAAGGTGTATAGATTGAGCTGCAGGCTATGTGTGTGTATAAGTTGTATTGAATGAGCTGTAGGCTGTGTGTGTGTGTATAAGGCGTATATAATGACCTGCAGGCTGTGTGTGTATAAGGTGTATAGAATGAGCTGCAGGCTGTGTGTGTATAAGGTGTATAGAATGAGCTGCAGGCTGTGTGTGTATAATGTGTATAGAATGAGCTGCAGGCTGTGTGTGTGTATAAGGTGTATAGAATGACGAGCAGGCTATGTGTATAAGGTGTATAGAATGACCTGCAGGCTGTGTGTGTGTATAAGGTGTATAGAATGAGATGCAGGCTGTGTGTTTGTATAAGGTCTATAGAATGAGCTGCATGCTGTGTGTGTATATGGTGTATAGAATGACCTGCAGGCTGTGTGTGTATATAAGGTGTATAGAATGACCTGCAGGCTGTGTGTGTGTATAAGGTGTATAGAATGAGCTGCAGGCTGTGTGTGTATAAGGTGTATACAATAACCTGCAGGCTGTGTGTGTATAAGGTGTATATAAGGACCTGCAGGCTGTGTATAAGGTGTATAGAATGAGCTGCAGGCTGTGTGTGTATAAGGTGTATACAATAACCTGCAGGCTGTGTGTGTATAAGGTGTATATAATGACCTGCAGGCTGTGTATATAAGGTGTATAGAATGAGCTGCAGGCTGTGTGTGTGTATAAGGTGTATAGAATGAGCTGCAGACTGTGTGTGTGTATAAGGTGTATATAATGAGCTGCAGACTGTGTGTGTGTATAAGGTGTATAGAATGAGCTGCAGGCTGTGTGTGTGTATAAGGTGTATATAATGATCTAGAGGCTGTGAGTGTATAAGGTGTATAGAATGAGCTGCAGGCTGTGTGTGTGTATAAGGTGTATAGAATGAGCTGCAGGCTGTGTGTGTGTATAAGGTGTATAGAATGAGCTGCAAGGTGTGTGTGTATAAAGTATATTGAATGAGATGCAAGCTGTGTGTGTATAAGGTGAATAGAATGAGCTGCAAGCTGTGTGTGTGTATAAGGTGTATAGAATGAGCTGCAGGCTGTGTGTGTATATAAGGTGTATAGAATGAGCTGCAGGCTGTGTTTGTGTATAAGGTGTATAGATTGAGCTGCAGGCTATGTGTGTGTATAAGTTGTATAGAATGAGCTGCAGGCTGTGTGTGTGTGTATAAGTTGTATAGAATGAGCTGCAGGCTGTGTGTGTGTGTATAAGGTGTATAGATTGAGCTGCAGGCTATGTGTGTGTATAAGGTGTATAGAATGAGCTGCAGGCTGTGTGTGTGTATAAGGGGTATAGAATGAGCTGCAGGCTGTGTGTGTGTATAAGGTGTATAGAATGAGCTGCAGGCTGTGTGTGTATAAGGTGTATAGAATGAGCTGCAGGCTGTGTGTGTGTATAAGGTGTATAGAATGAGCTGCAGGCTGTGTGTGTGTATAAGGTGTATAGAATGAGCTGCAGGCTGTGTGTGTATAAGGTGTATAGAATGACCTGCAGGCTTTGTGTGTATATAAGGTGTATAGAATGACCTGCAGGCTGTGTGTGTGTATAAGGTGTATAGAATGAGCTGCAGGCTGTGTGTGTATAAGGTGTATACAATAACCTGCAGGCTGTGTGTGTATAAGGTGTATAAAATGACCTGCAGGCTGTGTGTATAAGGTGTATAGAATGAGCTGCAGGCTGTGTGTTTATAAGGTGTATACAATAACCTGCAGTCTGTGTGTGTATAAGGTGTATATAATGACCTGCAGGCTGTGTATATAAGGTGTATAGAATGAGCTGCAGGCTGTGTGTGTGTATAAGGTGTACAGAATGAGCTGCAGGCTGTGTGTGTGTATAAGGTATATAGAATGAGCTGCAGGCTGTGTGTGTGTATAAGGTGTATATAATGAGCTGCAGGCTGTGTGTATAAGGTGTAAAGAAAGAGCTGCAGGCTGTGTGTGTGTATAAGGTGTATAAAATGACCTGCAGGCTGTGTGTGTACAAGGTGTATAGAATGACCTGCAGGCTGTGTGTATTTGGTGTATAGAATTAGCTGCAGGCTGTGTGTGCATAAGGTGTATAGAATGAGCTGCAGGCTGTGTGTGTGTATAAGGTGTATAGAATGAGCAGCAGGCTGTGTGTGCATAAGGTATATAGAATGAGCTGCAGGCTGTGTGTGTGTATAAGGTGTATAGAATGACCTGCAGGCTGTGTGTGTTTATAAGGTGTATAGAATGAGCTGCAGGCTGTGTGTATAAGGTATATAGAAGGTGATGCAGGCTGTGTGTGTATAAGGTGTATAGAATGAGCTGCAGGCTGTGTGTGTGTATAAGGTGTATAGAATGAGATGCAGGCTGGGTGTGTATATAAGGTGTATAGAAGGACCTGCAGGCTGGGTGTGTATAAGGTGTATACAATAACCTGCAGGCTGTGTGTGTATAAGGTGTATATAATGCCCTTAAGGCTGTGTGTATAAGGTTTATAGAATGAGCTGCAGGCTGTGTGTGTATTAGGTGTATACAATAACCTGCAGGCTGTGTGTGTATAAGGTGTATAGAATGACCTGCAGGCTGTGTATATAAGGTGTATAGAATGAGCTGCAGGCTGTGTGTGTGTATAAGGTGTATAGAATGAGCTGCAGGTTGTGTGTGTGTATAAGGTGTATTGAATGAGCTGCAGGCTGTGTGTGTGTGTATAAGGTGTATAGAATGAGCTGCAGGCTGTGTGTGTATATAAGGTGTATAGAATGAGCTGCAGGCTGTGTGTGTATATAAGGTGTATAGAATGAGCTGCAGGCTGTGTGTGTATAAGGTGTATAGAATGAGCTGCAGGCTGTGTGTGTGTGTATAAGGTGTATAGAATGACCTGCAGGCTGTGTGTGTGTATAAGGTGTATAGAATGAGCTGCAGGCTGTGTGTGTGTATAAGGTGTATAGAATGAGCTACAGGATGTGTGTGTGTATAAGGTGTATAGAATGAGCTGCAGGCTGTGTGTGCATAAGGTGAATAGAATGAGATGCAGGCTGTGTGTGTGTATAAGGTGTATAGAATGAGCTGCAGGCTGTGTGTGTATTAGGTGTATAGAATGAGCTGCAGACTGTGTGTCTATGTGTGTGTATATAAGGTGTATAGAATGAGCTGCAGGCGGTGTGGGTATAAGGTGTATAGAATGAGCTGCAGGCTGTGTGTGTATAAGGTGTATAGAATGACCTGCAGGCTGTGTGTGTATAAGGTGTAAAGAATGAGCTTCAGGCTGTGTGTGTATATATAAGGTGTATTGAATGATCTGCAGGCTGTGTGTGTATAAGGTGTATAGAATGAGCTGAAGGCTGTGTGTGTGTATAAGGTGTATAGAATAAGCTGCAGGCTGTGTGTGTGTATTAGGTGTATAGAATGAGCTGCAGGCTGTGTGTGTGTATAAGGTGTATAGAATGAGCTGCAGGCTGTGTGTGTCTATAAGGTGTATAGAATGAGCTGCAGGCTGTGTGTGTATAAGGTGTACAAAATGAGCTGCAGGCTGTGTGTGTGTGTGTGTATAAGGTGTATAGAATGAGCTGCAGGCTGCGTGTACATGGTGTATAGAATGAGCTGCAGGCTGTGTGTGTGTATAAGGTGTATAGAATGATCTGCAGGCTGTGTGTGTGTATAAGGTGTATAGATTGACCTGCAGGCTGTGTGTGTGTATAAGGTGTATAGAATGAGCTGCAGGCTGTGCGTGTGTATAAGTTGTATAGAATGAGCTGCAGGCTGTGTGTGTGTGTATAAGGTGTATAGAATGACCTGCAGGCTGTGTGTGTGTATAAGGTGTATAGAATGAGCTGCAGGCTGTGTGTGTATAAGGTGTATAGAATGAGCTGCAGGCTGTGTGTGTATAAGGTGTATAGAATGAGCTGCAGGCTGTGTGTGTGTATAAGGTGTATAGAATGAGCTGCAGGCTGTGTGTGTATATATAAGGTGTATTGAATGAGCTGCAGGCTGTGTGTGTATAAGGTGTATATACTGACCTGCAGGCTGTGTGTATAAGGTGTATAGAATGAGCTGCAGGCTGTGTGTGTATAAGGTGTATAAAATAACCTGCAGGCTGTGTGTGTATAAGGTGTATATAATGACCTGCAGGCTGTGTATATAAGGTGTATAGAATGAGCTGCAGGCTGTGTGTGTGTATAAGGTGTATAGAATGAGCTACAGGCTGTGTGTGTGTATAAGGTGTACAGAATGAGCTGCAGGCTGTGTGTGTATATAAGGTGTATAGAATGAGCTGCAGGCTGTGTGTATATAAGGTGTATAGAATGAGCTGCAGGCTGTGTGTGTATAAGGTGTATAGAATGAGCTGCAGGCTGTGTGTGTGTGTATAAGGTGTATAGAATGAGCTGCAGGCTGTGTGTGTGTGTATAAGGTGTATAGTATGAGCTGCAGGCTGTGTGTGTGTATAAGGTGTATAGAATGAGCTGCAGGCTGTGTGTGTACAAGGTGTATAGAATGAGCTGCAAGCTGTGTGTGTGTATAAGGTGTATAGAATGAGCTGCAGGCTGTGTGTGTGTATAAGGTGTATAGAATGAGCTGCAGGCTGTGTGTGTGTATAAGGTGTATAGAATGACCTGCAGGCTGTGCGTGTGTATAAGGTGTATAGAATAAGCTGCAAGCTGTGCGTGTGTATAAGTTGTATAGAATGAGCTGCAGGGTGTGTGTGTGTGTATAAGGTGTATATAATGACCTGCAGGCTGCGTGTGTGTATAAGATGTATAGAATGAGCTGCAGGCTGTGTGTGTATAAGGTGTATAGAATGAGCTGCAGGCTGTGTGTGTATAAGGTGTATAGAATGAGCTGCAGGCTGTGTGTGTGTGTATAAGGTGTATAGAATGAGCTGCAGGCTGTGTGTGTGTGTATAAGGTGTATAGAATGAGCTGCAGGCTCTGTGTGTGTATAAGGTGTATAGAATGAGCTGCAGGGTGTGTGTGTATAAGGTGTATAGAATGACCTGCAGGCTGTGCGTGTGTATAAGGTGTATAGAATAAGCTGCAGGCTGTGCGTGTGTATAAGTTGTATAGAATGAGCTGCAGGGTGTGTGTGTGTGTATAAGGTGTATATAATGACCTGCAGGCTGCGTGTGTGTATAAGGTGTATAGAATGAGCTGCAGGCTGTGTGTGTATAAGGTGTATAGAATGAGCTGCAGGCTGTGTGTGTGTATTAGGTGTATAGAATGAGCTGCAGGCTGTGTGTGTGTATAAGGTGCATAGAATGAGCTGCAGGCTGTGTGTGTGTATAAGGTGTATAGAATGAGCTGCAGGCTGTGTGTGAATAAGGTGTATAGAATGAGCTGCAGGCTGTGTGTGTATAAGGTGTATAGAATGAGCTGCAGGCTGTGTGTGTGTATAAGGTGTATAGAATGAGCTGCAGGCTCTGTGTGTATAAGGTGCATAGAATGAGCTGCAGGTTGTGTGTGTATATGGTGTATACAATGAGCTGCAGTCTGTGTGTGTGTATAATGTGTATAGAATGAGCTGCAGGCTGTGTGTGTGTATAAGATGTATTGAATGAGCTGCAATCTGTGTGTGTGTATAAGGTGTATAGATTGAGCTGCAGGCTGTGTTTAAGGTGTATACAATGAGCTGCAGTCTGTGTGTGTGTATAATGTGTATAGAATGAGCTGCAGGCTGTGTGTGTGTATAAGGTGTATTGAATGAGCTGCAGGCTGTGTGTGTATAAGGTTTATAGAATGAGCTGCAGGCTGTGTGTGTGTGTGTGTGTGTATAAGGTGTATAGAATGAGCTGCAGGCTGTGTGTGTATGTAAGGTGTATAGAATGAGCTGCAGGCCGTGTGTGTATATAAGGTGTATAGAATGAGCTGCAGGCTGTGTGTGTATAAGGTGTATAGAATGAGCTGTAGTCTGTGTGTGTGTATAAGGTGTATAGAATGAGCTGCAGGCTGTGTGTATAAGGTATATAGAATGAGATGCAGGCTGTGTGTGTATAAGGTGTATGGAATGAGCTGCTGGCTGTGGGTGTGTATAAGGTGTATAGAATGATCTGCAGGCTGTGTGTGTATAAGGTGTATATAATGAGCTGCAGGCTGTGTGTGTATATATAAGGTGTATAGAATGAGCTGCAGGCTGTGTGTGTATAAGGTGTATAGAATGAGCTGCAGGCTGTGTGTGTGTATAAGATGTATAGAATGAGCTGCAGGCTGTGTGTGTGTGTGTGATTATAAGGTGTATAGGATGAGCTGCAGGCTGTGTGTATAAGGTGTATATAATGACCTGCAGGCTGTGTGTGTGTGTATAAGGTGTATAGAATGAGCTGCAGGCTGTGTGTGTGTATAAGGTGTATAGAATGACCTGCAGGCTGTGTGTGTGTGTGTATGAGGTGTATAGCATGAGCTGCAGGCTGTGCATATAAGGTGTATATATTGATCTGCAGGCTGTGTGTGTGTATAAGGTGTATAGAATGAGCTGCAGGCTGTGTGTGTGTATAAGGTGTATAGAATAAGCTGCAGGCTGTGTGTGTCTATAAGGGTTATAGAATGAGCTGCAGGCTGTGTGTGTATAAGGTGTATAAAATGAGCTGCAGGCTGTGTGTGTGTGTATAAGGTGTATAGAATGAGCTGCAGGCTGCGTGTATATGGTGTATAGAATGAGCTGCAGGCTGTGTGTGTGTATAAGGTGTATAGAATGATCTGCAGGCTATCTGTGTGTATAAGGTGTATATAATGACCTGCAGGCTGTGTGTGTGTATAAGGTGTATAGAATGAGCTGCAGGCTGTGTGTGTGTATAAGGTGTATAGAATGACCTGCAGGCTGTGTGTGTCTATAAGGTGTATAGAATGAGCTGCAGGCTATGTGTGTGTATAGGTTGTATAGAATGAGCTGCAGGCTGTGTGTGTGTGTGTGTATAAGGTGTATAGAATGAGCTGCAGGCTGCGTGTATATGGTGTATAGAATGAGCTGCAGGCTGTGTTTGTGTGTATAAGTTGTATAGAATGAGCTGCAGGCTGTGTGTGTGTATAAGGTGTATAGAATGAGCTGCAGGCTGTGTGTGTGTGTATAAGGTGTATAGAATGAGCTGCAGGCTGTGTGTGTATAAGGTGTATAGAATGAGCTGCAGGCTGTGTGTGTGTGTATAAGGTGTATAGAATGAGCTGCAGGCTGTGTGTGTGTATAAGGTTTATATAATGAGATGCAGGCTGTGTGTGTGTATAAGGTGTATAGAGTGAGCTGCAGGCTGTGTGTGTATAAGGTGTATATAATGAGCTAGTGGCTGTGTGTGTATAAGGTGTATGGAATGAGCTGCAGGCTGTGTGTGTGTATAAGGTGTATAGAATGAGCTGCAGGCTGTGTGTGTGTATAAGGTATATAGAATGAGCTGCAGGCTGTGTTTGTGTATAAGTTGTATAGAATGAGCTGCAGGCTGTGTGTGTGTGTATAAGGTGTATAGAATGAGCTGCAGGCTGTGTGTGTGTATAAGGTGTATAGAATGAGCTGCAGGCTGTGTGTGTGTATAAGGTGTATAGATTGAGCTGCAGGATATGTGTGTGTATAAGTTGTATAGAATGAGCTGCAGGCTGTGTGTGTATAAGGTGTATAGAATGAGCTGCATGCTGTGTGTGTGTATAAGGTGTATAGAATGAGCTGCAGGCTGTGTGTGTGTATAAGGTGTATAGAATGAGATGCAGGCTGTGTGTGTGTATAAGGTGTATAGATTGAGCTGCAGGCTATGTGTGTGTATAAGTTGTATCGAATGAGCTGCAGGCTGTGTGTGTGTATATAAGGTGTATATAATGACCTGCAGGCTGTGTGTGTGTGTATAAGGTGTATAGAATGAGCTGCAGGCTGTGTGTGTATAAGGTGTATAGAATGAGTTAGTGGCTGTGTGTGTATAAGGTGTATGGAATGAGCTGCAGGCTGTGTGTGTGTATAAGGTGTATAGAATGAGCTGCAGGCTGTGTGTGTGTATAAGGTATATAGAATGAGCTGCAGGCTGTGTTTGTGTATAAGGTGTATAGAATGAGCTGCAGGCTGTGTGTGTGTGTATAAGGTGTATAGAATGAGCTGCAGGCTGTGTGTGTGTATAAGGTGTATAGAATGAGCTGCAGGCTGTGTGTGTGTATAAGGTGTATAGATTGAGCTGCAGGATATGTGTGTGTATAAGTTGTATAGAATGAGCTGCAGGCTGTGTGTGTATAAGGTGTATAGAATGAGCTGCATGCTGTGTGTGTGTATAAGGTGTATAGAATGAGCTGCAGGCTGTGTGTGTGTATAATGGGTATAGAATGAGCTGCAGGCTGTTTGTGTGTATAAGGTGTCTAGAATGACCTGCAGGCTATGTGTATAAGGTGTATAGAATGACCTGCAGGCTGTGTGTGTGTATAATGTGTATAGAATGAGCTGCAGGCTGTGTGTGTGTATAAGGTGTATAGAATGAACTGCATGCTGTGTGTGTATAAGGTGTATAGAATGACCTGCAGGCTGTGTGTGTATATAAGGTGTATAGAATGACCTGCAGGCTGTGTGTGTGTATAAGGTGTATAGAATGAGCTGCAGGCTGTGTGTGTATAAGGTTTATACAATAACCTGCAGGCTGTGTGTGTATAAGGTGTATATACTGACCTGCAGGCTGTGTGTATAAGGTGTATAGAATGAGCTGCAGGCTGTGTGTGTATAAGATGTATACAATAACCTGCAGGCTGTGTGTGTATAAGGTGTATATAATGACCTGCAGGCTGTGTATATAAGGTGTATAGAATGAGCTGCAGGCTGTGTGTGTGTATAAGGTGTACAGAATGAGCTACAGGCTGTGTGTGTGTATAAGGTGTACAGAATGAGCTGCAGGCTGTGTGTGTATATAAGGTGTATAGAATGAGCTGCAGGCTGTGTGTGTATATAAGGTGTATAGAATGAGCTGCAGGCTGTGTGTGTATAAGGTGTATAGAATGAGCTGCAGGCTGTGTGTGTGTGTATAAGGTGTATAGAATGAGCTGCAGGCTGTGTGTGTGTGTATAAGGTGTATAGTATGAGCTGCAGGCTGTGTGTGTGTATAAGGTGTATAGAATGAGCTGCAGGCTGAGTGTGTACAAGGTGTATAGAATGAGCTGCAGGCTGTGTGTGTATAAGGTGTATAGAATGAGCTGCAGGCTGTGTGTGTGTATAAGGTGTATAGAATGAGCTGCAGGCTGTGTGTGTGTATAAGGTGTATAGAATGACCTGCAGGCTGTGCGTGTGTATAAGGTGTATAGAATGAGCTGCAGGCTGTGCGTGTGTATAAGTTGTATAGAATGAGCTGCAGGGTGTGTGTGTGTGTATAAGGTGTATATAATGAGCTGCAGGCTGCGTGTGTGTATAAGGTGTATAGAATGAGCTGCAGGCTGTGTGTGTATAAGGTGTATAGAATGAGCTGCAGGCTGTGTGTGTGTATAAGGTGTATAGAATGAGCTGCAGGCTGTGTGTGTGTATAAGGTGCATAGAATGAGCTGCAGGCTGTGTGTGTGTATAAGGTGAATAGAATGAGCTGCAGGCTGTATGTGAATAAGGTGTATAGAATGAGCTGCAGGCTGTGTGTGTATAAGGTGTATAGAATGAGCTGCAGGCTGTGTGTGTGTATAAGGTGTATAGAATGAGCTGCAGGCTGTGTGTGTATAAGGTGCATAGAATGAGCTGCAGGTTGTGTGTGTATAAGGTGTATACAATGAGCTGCAGTCTGTGTGTGTGTATAATGTGTATAGAATGAGCTGCAGGCTGTGTGTGTGCATAAGGTGTATTGAATGAGCTGCAGTCTGTGTGTGTGTAAAAGGTGTATAGATTGAGCTGCAGGCTGTGTTTAAGGTGTATCCAATGAGCTGCAGTCTGTGTGTGTGTATAATGTGTATAGAATGAGCTGCAGGCTGTGTGTGTGTATAAGGTGTATTGAATGAGCTGCAGGCTGTGTGTGTATAAGGTTTATAGAATGAGCTGCAAGCTGTGTGTGTGTATAAGGTGTATAGAATGAGCTGCAGGCTGTGTGTGTATGTAAGGTGTATAGAATGAGCTGCAGGCCGTGTGTGTATATAAGGTGTATAGAATGAGCTGCAGGCTGTGTGTGTATAAGGTGTATAGAATGAGCTGCAGTCTGTGTGTGTGTATAAGGTGTATAGAATGAGCTGCAGGCTGTGTGTATAAGGTATATAGAATGAGATGCAGGCTGTGTGTGTATAAGGTGTATAGAATGAGCTGCAGGCTGTGTGTGTGTGTATAAGGTGTATAGAATGAGCTGCAGGCTGTGTGTGTGTGTATAAGGTGTATAGTATGAGCTGCAGGCTGTGTGTGTATAAGGTTTATAGAATGAGCTGCAGGCTGTGTGTGTACAAGGTGTATAGAATTAGCTGCAGGCTGTGTGTGTGTATAAGGTGTATAGAATGAGCTGCAGGCTGTGTGTGTGTATAAGGTGTATAGAATGAGCTGCAGGCTGTGTGTATGTATAAGGTGTATAGAATGACCTGCAGGCTGTGCGTGTGTATAAGGTGTATAGAATAAGATGCAGGCTGTGCATGTGTATAAGTTGTATAGAATGAGCTGCAGGGTGTGTGTGTGTGTATAAGGTGTATATAATGACCTGCAGGCTGCGTGTGTGTATAAGGTGTATAGAATGAGCTGCAGGCTGTGTGTGTATAAGGTGTATAGAATGAGCTGCAGGCTGTGTGTGTATAAGGTGTATAGAATGAGCTGCAGGCTGTGTGTGTGTGTATAAGGTGTATAGAATGAGCTGCAGGCTGTGTGTGTGTATAAGGTGTATAGTATGAGCTGCAGGCTGTGTGTGTGTATAAGGTGTATAGAATGAGCTGCAGGCTGTGTGTGTACAAGGTGTATAGAATGAGCTGCAGGCTGTGTGTGTGTATAAGGTGTATAGAATGAGCTGCAGGCTGTGCGTGTGTATAAGGTGTATAGAATAAGCTGCAGGCTGTGCGTGTGTATAAGTTGTATAGAATGAGCTGCAGGGTGTGTGTGTGTGTATAAGGTGTATATAATGACCTGCAGGCTGCGTGTGTGTATAAGGTGTATAGAATGAGCTGCAGGCTGTGTGTGTATAAGGTGTATAGAATGAGCTGCAGGCTGTGTGTGTGTATTAGGTGTATAGAATGAGCTGCAGGCTGTGTGTGTGTATAAGGTGCATAGAATGAGCTGCAAGCTGTGTGTGTGTATAAGGTGTATAGAATGAGCTGCAGGCTGTGTGTGAATAAGGTGTATAGAATGAGCTGCAGGCTGTGTGTGTATAAGGTGTATAGAATGAGCTGCAGGCTGTGTGTGTGTATAAGGTGTATAGAATGAGCTGCAGGCTGTGTGTGTATAAGGTGCATAGAATGATCTGCAGGTTGTGTGTGTATATGGTGTATACAATGAGCTGCAGTCTGTGTGTGTGTATAATGTGTATAGAATGAGCTGCAGGCTGTGTGTGTGTATAAGGTGTATTGAATGAGCTGCAGTCTGTGTGTGTGTATAAGGTGTATAGATTGAGCTGCAGGCTGTGTTTAAGGTGTATACAATGAGCTGCAGTCTGTGTGTGTGTATAATGTGTATAGAATGAGCTGCAGGCTGTGTGTGTGTATAAGGTGTATTGAATGAGCTGCAGGCTGTGTGTGTATAAGGTTTATAGAATGAGCTGCAGGCTGTGTGTGTGTGTGTGTGTGTGTATAAGGTGTATAGAATGAGCTGCAGGCTGTGTGTGTATGTAAGGTGTATAGAATGAGCTGCAGGCCGTGTGTGTATATAAGGTGTATAGAATGAGCTGCAGGCTGTGTGTGTATAAGGTGTATAGAATGAGCTGCAGTCTGTGTGTGTGTATAAGGTGTATAGAATGAGCTGCAGGCTGTGTGTATAAGGTATATAGAATGAGCTGCAGGCTGTGTGTGTATAAGGTGTATGGAATGAGCTGCAGGCTGTGGGTGTGTATAAGGTGTATAGAATGATCTGCAGGCTGTGTGTGTATAAGGTGTATATAATGAGCTGCAGGCTGTGTGTGTATATATAAGGTGTATAGAATGAGCTGCAGGCTGTGTGTGTATAAGGTGTATAGAATGAGCTGCAGGCTGTGTGTGTGTATAAGATGTATAGAATGAGCTGCAGGCTGTGTGTGTGTGTGTGTTTATAAGGTGTATAGCATGAGCTGCAGGCTGTGTGTATAAGGTATATATAATGACCTGGAGGCTGTGTGTGTGTGTATAAGGTGTATAGAATGACCTGCAGGCTGTGTGTGTGTGTATAAGGTGTATAGCATGAGCTGCAGGCTGTGTATATAAGGTGTATATATTGATCTGCAGGCTGTGTGTGTGTATAAGGTGTATAGAATGAGCTGCAGGCTGTGTGTGTGTATAAGGTGTATAGAATGAGCTGCAGGCTGTGTGTGTCTATAAGGGTTATAGAATGAGCTGCAGGCTGTGTGTGTATAAGGTGTATAAAATGAGCTGCAGGCTGTGTGTGTGTATAAGGTGTATAGAATGAGCTGCAGGCTGCGTGTATATGGTGTATAGAATGAGCTGCAGGCTGTGTGTGTGTATAAGGTGTATAGAATGATCTGCAGGCTGTGTGTGTGTATAAGGTATATAGAATGACCTGCAGGCTGTGTGTGTGTATATGGTGTATAGAATGAGCTGCAGGCTGTGCGTGTGTATAAGTTGTATAGAATGAGCTGCAGGCTGTGTGTGTGTGTATAAGGTGTATATAATGACCTGCAGGCTGTGTGTGTGTATAAGGTGTATAGAATGAGCTGCAGGCTGTGTGTGTGTGTATAAGGTGTATAGAATGACCTGCAGGCTGTGTGTGTCTATAAGGTGTATAGAATGAGCTGCAGGCTATGTGTGTGTATAGGTTGTATAGAATGAGCTGCAGGCTGTGTGTGTGTGTATAAGGTGTATAGAATGAGCTGCAGGCTGCGTGTATATGGTGTATAGAATGAGCTGCAGGCTGTGTTTGTGTGTATAAGTTGTATAGAATGAGCTGCAGGCTGTGTGTGTGTATAAGGTGTATAGAATGAGCTGCAGGCTGTGTGTGTGTGTATAAGGTGTATAGAATGAGCTGCAGGCTGTGTGTGTATAAGGTGTATAGAATGAGCTACAGGCTGTGTGTGTGTGTATAAGGTGTATAGAATGAGCTGCAGGCTGTGTGTGTGTATAAGGTTTATATAATGAGATGCAGGCTGTGTGTGTGTATAAGGTGTATAGAGTGAGCTGCAGGCTGTGTGTGTGTATAAGGTGTATATAATGAGCTAGTGGCTGTGTGTGTATAAGGTGTATGGAATGAGCTGCAGGCTGTGTGTGTGTATAAGGTGTATAGAATGAGCTGCAGGCTGTGTGTGTGTATAAGGTATATAGAATGAACTGCAGGCTGTGTTTGTGTATAAGGTGTATAGAATGAGCTGCAGGCTGTGTGTGTGTGTATAAGGTGTATAGAATGAGCTGCAGGCTGTGTGTGTGTATAAGGTGTATAGAATGAGCTGCAGGCTGTGTGTGTGTATAAGGTGTATAGATTGAGCTACAGGATATGTGTGTGTATAAGTTGTATAGAATGAGCTGCAGGCTGTGTGTGTATAAGGTGTATAGAATGAGCTGCATGCTGTGTGTGTGTATAAGGTGTATAGAATGAGCTGCAGGCTGTGTGTGTGTATAAGGTGTATAGAATGAGCTGCAGGCTGTGTGTGTGTATAAGGTGTATAGATTGAGCTGCAGGCTATGTGTGTGTATAAGTTGTATCGAATGAGCTGCAGGCTGTGTGTGTGTATATAAGGTGTATATAATGACCTGCAGGCTGTGTGTGTGTGTATAAGGTGTATAGAATGAGCTGCAGGCTGTGTGTGTATAAGGTGTATAGAATGAGCTGCAGGCTGTGTGTGTATAATGGGTATAGAATGAGCTGCAGGCTGTTTGTGTGTATAAGGTGTCTAGAATGACCTGCAGGCTATGTGTATAAGGTGTATAGAATGACCTGCAGGCTGTGTGTGTGTATAAGGTGTATAGAATGAGCTGCAGGCTGTGTGTGTCTATAAGGTGTATAGAATGAGCTGCATGCTGTGTGTGTATAAGGTGTATAGAATGACCTGCAGGCTGTGTGTGTATATAAGGTGTATAGAATGACCTGCAGGCTGTGTGTGTGTATAAGGTGTATAGAATGAGCTGCAGGCTGTGTGTGTATAAGGTGTATACAATAACCTGCAGGCTGTGTGTGTATAAGGTGTATATACTGACCTGCAGGCTGTGTGTATAAGGTGTACAGAATGAGCTGCAGGCTGTGTGTGTATAAGGTGTATACAATAACCTGCAGGCTGTGTGTGTATAAGGTGTATATAATGACCTGCAGGCTGTGTATATAAGGTGTATAGAATGAGCTGCAGGCTGTGTGTGTGTATAAGGTGTATAGAATGAGCTACAGGCTGTGTGTGTGTATAAGGTGTACAGAATGAGCTGCAGGCTGTGTGTGTATATAAGGTGTATAGAATGAGCTGCAGGCTGTGTGTGTATATAAGGTGTATAGAATGAGCTGCAGGCTGTGTGTGTATAAGGTGTATAGAATGAGCTGCAGGCTGTGTGTGTGTGTATAAGGTGTATAAAATGAGCTGCAGGCTGTGTGTGTGTGTATAAGGTGTATAGTATGAGCTGCAGGCTGTGTGTGTGTATAAGGTGTATAGAATGAGCTGCAGGCTGAGTGTGTACAAGGTGTATAGAATGAGCTGCAGGCTGTGTGTGTATAAGGTGTATAGAATGAGCTGCAGGCTGTGTGTGTGTATAAGGTGTATAGAATGAGCTGCAGGCTGTGTGTGTGTATAAGGTGTATAGAATGAGCTGCAGGCTGTGTGTGTGTATAAGGTGTATAGAATAACCTGCAGGCTGTGCGTGTGTATAAGGTGTATAGAATGAGCTGCAGGTTGTGCGTGTGTATAAGTTGTATAGAATGAGCTGCAGGGTGTGTGTGTGTATAAGGTGTATATAATGAGCTGCAGGCTGCGTGTGTGTATAAGGTGTATAGAATGAGCTGCAGGCTGTGTGTGTATAAGGTGTATAGAATGAGCTGCAGGCTGTGTGTGTGTATAAGGTGTATAGAATGAGCTGCAGGCTGTGTGTGTGTATAAGGTGCATAGAATGAGCTGCAGGCTGTGTGTGTGTATAAGGTGAATAGAATGAGCTGCAGGCTGTGTGTGAATAAGGTGTATAGAATGAGCTGCAGGCTGTGTGTGTATAAGGTGTATAGAATGAGCTGCAGGCTGTGTGTGTGTATAAGGTGTATAGAATGAGCTGCAGGCTGTGTGTGTATAAGGTGAATAGAATGAGCTGCAGGTTGTGTGTGTATAAGGTGTATACAATGAGCTGCAGTCTGTGTGTGTGTATAATGTGTATAGAATGAGCTGCAAGCTGTGTGTGTGCATAAGGTGTATTGAATGAGCTGCAGTCTGTGTGTGTGTATAAGGTGTATAGATTGAGCTGCAGGCTGTGTTTAAGGTGTATACAATGAGCTGCAGTCTGTGTGTGTGTATAATGTGTATAGAATGAGCTGCAGGCTGTGTGTGTGTATAAGGTGTATAGAATGAGCTGCAGGCTGTGTGTGTGTATAAGGTGTATAGAATAACCTGCAGGCTGTGTGTGTGTGTGTATAAGGTGTATAGCATGAGCTGCAGGCTGTGTATATAAGGTGTATATATTGATCTACAGGCTGTGTGTGTGTATAAGGTGTATAGAATGAGCTGCAGGCTGTGTGTGTGTATAAGATGTATAGAATGAGCTGCAGGCTGTGTGTGTGTATAAGGTGTATAGAATAACCTGCAGGCTGTGTGTGTGTGTGTATAAGGTGTATAGCATGAGCTGCAGGCTGTGTATATAAGGTGGATAGAATGAGCTGCAGGCTGTGTGTGTGTGTATAAGGTGGATAGAATGAGCTGCAGGCTGTGTGTGTATAAGGTGTATAGAATGAGCAGCAGGCTGTGTGTGTATAAGGTGTATAGAATGAGCTGCAGGCTGTTTGTGTGTATAAGGTGTATAGAATGAGCTGCAGGCTGTGTGTGTGTATAAGGTGTATAGAATGAGCTGCAGGCTGTGTGTGTATAAGGTGTATAGACTGAGCTGCAGGCTGTGTGTGTATATATAAGGTGTATAGAATGAGCTGCAGGCTGTGTGTGTGTGTATAAGGTGTATAGAATGAGCTGCAGGCTGTATGTGTGTATAAGGTGTATAGAATGACCTGCAGGCTGTGTGTGTGTGTGTGTGTGTGTGTATAAGGTGTATAGCATGAGCTGCAGGCTGTGTATATAAGGTGTATATATTGATCTGCAGGCTGTGTGTGTGTATAAGGTGTATAGAATGAGCTGCAGGCTGTGTGTGTGTATAAGGTGTATAGAATGAGCTGCAGGCTATGTTTTTATATATAAGATGTATAGAATGAGCTGCAGGCTGTGTGTATAAGGTGTATAGAATGAGCTGCAGGCTGTGTGTGTGTAGAAGGTGTATAGAATGAGCTGCAGGCTGTGTGTGTGTGTATAAGGTGCATAGAATGAGCTGCAGGCTGTATGTGTATAAGGTGGATAGAATGCGCTGCAGGCTGTGTGTGTATAAGGTGTATAGAATGAGCAGCAGGCTGTGTGTGTATAAGGTGTATAGAATGAGCTGCAGGCTGTTTGAGTGTATAAGGTGTATAGAATGAGCTGCAGGCTGTGTGTGTGTATAAGGTGTATAGAATGAGCTGCAGGCTGTGTGTGTATAAGGTGTATAGACTGAGCTGCAGGCTGTGTGTGTATATATAAGGTGTATAGAATGAGCTGCAGGCTGTGTGTGTATAAGGTGTATAGAATGAGCTGCAGGCTGCATGTATAAGGTGTATAGAATGAGCTGCAGGCTGTGTGTGTGTATAAGGTGTATAGAATGAGCTGCAGGCTGTGTGTGTGTATAAGGTGTATATAATGAGCTGCAGGCTGTGTGTATGTATAAGGTGTACAGAATGAGCTGCAGGCTGTGTGTGTGTATAAGGTGTATAGAATGAGCTGCAGGCTGTGTGTGTGTATAAGGTGTATAGAATGAGCTGCAGGCTGTGTGTGTTTATAAGGTGTATAGAAATGACCTGCAGGCTGTGTGTGTAAAAGGTGTATAGAATGAGCTGCAGGCTGTGTGTGTGTATAAGGTGTATAGAATGACCTGCAGGCTGTGTGTGTGTATAAGGTGTATAGAATGAGCTGCAGGCTGTGCGTGTGTATAAGTTGTATACAATGAGCTGCAGGGTGTGTGTGTGTATAAGGTGTATAGAATGACCTGCAGGCTGTGTGTGTGTGTATAAGGTGTATAGAATGAGCTGCAGGCTGTGTGTGTGTGTGTATAAGGTGTATAGCATGAGCTGCAGGCTGTGTATATAAGGTGTATATATTGATCTGCAGGCTGTGTGTGTGTATAAGGTGTATAGAATGAGCTGCAGGCTGTGTGTGTGTATAAGGTGTATAGAATGAGCTGCAGGCTATGTTTTTATATATAAGATGTATAGACTGAGCTGCAGGCTGTGTGTATAAGGTGTATAGAATGAGCTGCAGGCTGTGTGTGTGTAGAAGGTGTATAGAATGAGCTGCAGGCTGTGTGTGTGTGTATAAGGTGTATAGAATGAGCTGCAGGCTGTGTGTGTATAAGGTGGATAGAATGAGCTGCAGGCTGTGTGTGTATAAGGTGTATAGAATGAGCAGCAGGCTGTGTGTGTATAAGGTGTATAGAATGAGCTGCAGGCTGTTTCTGTGTATAAGGTGTATAGAATGAGCTGCAGGCTGTGTGTATAAGGTGTATAGAATGAGCTGCAGGCTGTGTGTGTATAAGGTGTATAGACTGAGCTGCAGGCTGTGTGTGTATATATAAGGTGTATAGAATGAGCTGCAGGCTGTGTGTGTGTGTATAAGGTGTATAGAATGAGCTGCAGGCTGTATGTGTGTATAAGGTGTATAGAATGACCTGCAGGCTGTGTGTGTGTGTGTGTATAAGGTGTATAGCATGAGCTGCAGGCTGTGTATATAAGGTGTATATATTGATCTGCAGGCTGTGTGTGTGTATAAGGTGTATAGAATGAGCTGCAGGCTGTGTGTGTGTATAAGGTGTATAGAATGAGCTGCAGGCTATGTTTTTATATATAAGATGTATAGACTGAGCTGCAGGCTGTGTGTATAAGGTGTATAGAATGAGCTGCAGGCTGTGTGTGTGTAGAAGGTGTATAGAATGAGCTGCAGGCTGTGTGTGTGTGTATAAGGTGTATAGAATGAGCTGCAGGCTGTATGTGTATAAGGTGGATAGAATGAGCTGCAGGCTGTGTGTGTATAAGGTGTATAGAATGAGCAGCAGGCTGTGTGTGTATAAGGTGTATAGAATGAGCTGCAGGCTGTTTGAGTGTATAAGGTGTATAGAATGAGCTGCAGGCTGTGTGTGTGTATAAGGTGTATAGAATGAGCTGCAGGCTGTGTGTGTATAAGGTGTATAGACTGAGCTGCAGGCTGTGTGTGTATATATAATGTGTATAGAATGAGCTGCAGGCTGTGTGTGTATAAGGTGTATAGAATGAGCTGCAGGCTGCATGTATAAGGTGTATAGAATGAGCTGCAGGCTGTGTGTGTGTATAAGGTGTATAGAATGAGCTGCAGGCTGTGTGTGTGTATAAGGTGTATAGAATGAGCTGCAGGCTGTGTGTGTGTATAAGGTGTACAGAAAGAGCTGCAGGCTGTGTTTGTGTATAAGGTGTATAGAATGAGCTGCAGGCTGTGTGTGTGTATAAGGTGTATAGAATGAGCTGCAGGCTGTGTGTGTTTATAAGGTGTATAGAATGACCTGCAGGCTGTGTGTGTAAAAGGTGTATAGAATGAGCTGCAGGCTGTGTGTGTGTATAAGGTGTATAGAATGAGCTGCAGGCTGTGTGTATAAGGTGTATAGAATGAGCTGCAGGCTGTGTGTGTATAAGGTGTATAGAATGAGCTGCAGGCTGTGTGTGTGTATAATGTGTATATTATGAGCTGCAGGCTGGGTGTGTGTATAAGGTGTATAGATGTGTGTGTGTATAAGGTGTATAGAATGAGCTGCAGGTTGTGTGTGTGTATAAGGTGTATAGAATGAGCTGCAAGCTGGGTGTGTATAAGGTGTATAGAATGAGCTGCAGGCTGGGTGTGTATAAGGTTTATAGAATGATCTGCAGGCTGGGTGTGTATAAGGTGTATAGACTGAGCTGCAGGCTGTGTGTGTGTATAAGGTGTATAGAATGAGCTGCAGGCTGTGTGTGTGTATAAGGTGTATAGAATGAGCTGCAGGCTGTGTGTGTGTATAATGTGTATAGAATGAGCTGCAGGCTGTGTGTGTATAAGGTGTATAGAATGACCTGCAGGCTGTGTGTGTGTATAAGGTGTATAGAATGAGCTGCAGGCTGTGTGTGTATAAGGTGTATAGAATGAGCTGCAGGCTGTGTGTGTGTATAAGGTGTATAGAATGAGCTGCAGGCTGGGTGTGTGTAAGGTGTATAGAATGAGCTGCAGGCTGTGTGTAAAAGGTGTATATAATGAGCTGCAGGCTGTGTGTGTGTATAAGGTGTATAGAATGAGCTGCAGGCTGTGTGTGTATATATATAAGGTGTATAGAATGAGCTGCAGGCTGTGTGTGTGTGTGTGAATAAGGTGTATATAGTGACCTGCAGGCTGTGTGTGTATAAGATGTATAGAATGAGCTGCAGGCTGTGTGTGTGTGTGTATAAGGTGTATTGAATGAGCTGCAGGCTGTGTGTGTGTATAAGGTGTATAGAATGAGCTGCAGGCTGTGTGTGTGTATAAGGTGCATAGAATGAGCTGCAGGCTGTGTGTGTATAAGGTGTATAGAATGAGCTGCAGGCTGTGTGTGAATAAGGTGTATAGAATGAGCTGCAGGCTGTGTGTGTATAAGGTGTATAGAATGAGCTGCAGGTTGTGTGTGTATAAGGTGTATACAATGAGCTGCAGTCTGTGTGTGTGTATAATGTGTATAGAATGAGCTGCAGGCTGTGTGTGTGTATAAGGTGTATTGAATGAGCTGCAGTCTGTGTGTGTGTAAGGTGTATAGAATGAGCTGCAGGCTGTGTTTAAGGTATACAGAATGAGCTGCAGGCTGTGTGTGTATAAGGTTTATAGAATGAGCTGCAGGCTGTGTGTGTGTGTGTGTATAAGGTGAATAGAATGAACTGCCGTCTGTGTGTGTATATTGGGTGTATAGAATGAGCTGCGGGCCGTGTATGTGTATATGGTGTATAGAATGAGCTGCAGGCTGTGTGTGTATAAGGTGTATAGAATGAGCTGCAGTCTGTGTGTGTGTATAAGGTGTATAGAATGAGCTGCAGGCTGTGTGTATAAGGTATATAGAATGAGATGCAGGCTGTGTGTGTATAAGGTGTATGGAATGAGCTGCAGGCAGTGGGTGTGTATAAGGTGTCTAGAATGACCTGCAGGCTGTGTGTGTATAAGGTGTATATAATGAGCTGCAGGCTGTGTGTGTGTATAAGATGTATAGAATGAGCTGCAGGCTGTGTGTGTGTGTGTTTATAAGGTGTATAGAATGAGCTGCAAGCTGTGTGTGTATAAGGTGTATAGAATGAGCTGCAGGCTGTGTGTGTGTATAAGATGTATAGAATGAGCTGCAGGCTGTGTGTGTGTGTGTTTATAAGGTGTATAGCATGAGCTGCAGGCTGTGTGTATAAGGTGTATATAATGACCTGCAGGCTGTGTGTGTGTGTATAAGGTGTATAGAATGAGCTGCAGGCTGTGTGTGTATAAGGTGTATAGAATGACCTGCAGGCTGTGTGTGTGTGTATAAGGTGTATAGCATGAGCTGCAGGCTGTGTATATAAGGTGTATATATTGATCTGCAGGCTGTGTGTGTGTATAAGGTGTATAGAATGAGCTGCAGGCTGTGTGTGTGTATAAGGTGTATAGAATGAGCTGCAGGCTGTGTGTGTATATTTAAGATGTATAGAATGAGCTGCAGGCTGTGTGTGTATAAGGTGTATAGAATGAGCTGCAGGCTGTGTGTGTGTATAAGGTGTATAGAATGAGCTGCAGGCTGTGTGTGTGTGTATAAGGTGTATAGAATGAGCTGCAGGCTGTGTGTGTATAAGGTAGATAGAATGAGCTGCAGGCTGTGTGTGTATAAGGTGTATAGAATGAGCTGCAGGCTGTGAGTGTATAAGGTGTATAGAATGAGCTGCAGGCTCTGTGTGTATATATAAGGTGTATAGAATGAGCTGCAGGCTGTGTGTGTGTATAAGGTGTATAGAATGAGCTGCAGGCTGTGTGTGTGTATAAGGTGTATAGAATGAGCTGCAGGCTGTGTGTGTATAAGGTGTATAGACTGAGCTGCAGGCTGTGTGTGTATAAGGTGTATAGAATGAGCTGCAGGCTGCGTGTATAAGGTGTATAGAATGAGCTGCAGGCTGTGTGTGTGTATAAGGTGTATAGAATGAGCTGCAGGCTGTGTGTGTGTATAAGGTGTATATAATGAGCTGCAGGCTGTGTGTGTGTATAAGCTGTACAGAATGAGCTGCAGGCTGTGTGTGTATAAGGTGTATAGAATGAGCTGCAGGCTGTGTGTGTATATATAAGGTGTATAGAATGAGCAGCAGGCTGTGTGTGTGTATAAGGTGTATAGAATGAGCTGCAGGCTGTGTGTGTTTATAAGGTGTATAGAATGACCTGCAGGCTGTGTGTGTATAAGGTGTATAGAATGAGCTGCAGGCTGTGTGTGTGTGTATAAGGTGTATATAATGAGCTGCAGGCTGGGTGTGTGTATAAGGTGTATAGATGTGTGTGTGTATAAGGTGTATAGAATGAGCTGCAGGTTGTGTGTGTGTGTATAAGGTGTATAGAATGAGCTGCAAGCTGGGTGTGTATAAGGTGTATAGAATGAGCTGCAGGCTGGGTGTGTATAAGGTGTATAGAATGAGCTGCAGGCTGTGTGTGTATAAGGTGTATAGAATGAGCTGCAGGCTGTGTGTATGTATAAGGTGTATAGAATGAGCTGCAGGCTGTTTGTGTGTATAAGGTGTATAGAATGAGCTGCAGGCTGTGTGTTTGTATAAGGTGTATAGAATGAGCTGCAGGCTGTGTGTGTGTATAAGGTGTATAGAATGAGCTGCAGGCTGTGTGTGTGTGTGTGTATAAGGTGTATAGAATGAGCTGCAGGCTGTGTGTGTGTATAAGGTGTATAGAATGAGCTGCAGGCTGTGTGTGTGTATAAGGTGTATAGAATGAGCTGCAGGCTGTGTGTGTGTATAAGGTGTATAGAATGAGCTGCAGGCTGTGTGTGTGTGTGTGTGTGTGTATAAGGTGTATAGAATGAGCTGCAGGCTGTGTGTGTGTATAAGGTGTATATAATGAGCTGCAGGCTGTGTGTGTATATGGTGTATAGAATGAGCTGCAGGTTGTGTGTGTGTATAAGGTGTATACAATGAGCTGCAGGCTGTGTGTGTGTATAATGTGTATATAATGAGCTGCAGGCTGTGTGTGTGTATAAGGTGTACAGAATGAGCTGCAGGCTGTGTGTGTATAAGGTGTATAGAATGAGCTGCAGGCTGTGTGTGTATATATAAGGTGTATAGAATGAGCTGCAGGCTGTGTGTGTGTATAAGGTGTATAGAATGAGCTGCAGGCTGTGTGTGTTTATAAGGTGTATAGAATGACCTGCAGGCTGTGTGTGTATAAGGTGTATAGAATGAGCTGCAGGCTGTGTGTGTGTATAAGGTGTATAGAATGAGCTGCAGGCTGTGTGTGTGTATAAGGTGTATAGAATGAGCTGCAGGCTGTGTGTGTGTGTGTGTGTGTGTATAAGGTGTATAGAATGAGCTGCAGGCTGTGTGTGTGTATAAGGTGTATATAATGAGCTGCAGGCTGTGTGTGTATATGGTGTATAGAATGAGCTGCAGGTTGTGTGTGTGTATAAGGTGTATACAATGAGCTGCAGGCTGTGTGTGTGTATAATGTGTATATAATGAGCTGCAGGCTGTGTGTGTGTATAAGGTGTACAGAATGAGCTGCAGGCTGTGTGTGTATAAGGTGTATAGAATGAGCTGCAGGCTGTGTGTGTATATATAAGGTGTATAGAATGAGCTGCAGGCTGTGTGTGTGTATAAGGTGTATAGAATGAGCTGCAGGCTGTGTGTGTTTATAAGGTGTATAGAATGACCTGCAGGCTGTGTGTGTATAAGGTGTATAGAATGAGCTGCAGGCTGTGTGTGTGTGTATAAGGTGTATAGAATGAGCTGCAGGCTGTGTGTATAAGGTGTATAGAATGAGCTGCAGGCTGTGTGTGTATAAGGTGTATAGAATGAGCAGCAGGCTGTGTGTGTGTATAAGGTGTATATAATGAGCTGCAGGCTGGGTGTGTGTATAAGGTGTATAGATGTGTGTGTGTATAAGGTGTATAGAATGAGCTGCAGGTTGTGTGTGTGTGTATAAGGTGTATAGAATGAGCTGCAAGCTGGGTGTGCATAAGGTGTATAGAATGAGCTGCAGGCTGGGTGTGTATAAGGTGTATAGACTGAGCTGCAGGCTGTGTATATGTATAAGGTGTATAGAATGAGCTGCAGGCTGTGTGTATGTATAAGGTGTATAGAATGAGCTGCAGCCTGTGTGTGTGTATAAGGTGTATAGAATGAGCTGCAGGCTGTGTGTTTGTATAAGGTGTATAGAATGAGCTGCAGGCTGTGTGTGTGTATAAGGTGTATAGAATGAGCTGCAGGCTGTGTGTGTGTGTGTGTATAAGGTGTATAGAATGAGCTGCAGGCTGTGTGTGTGTATAAGGTGTATAGAATGAGCTGCAGGCTGTGTGTGTGTATAAGGTGTATAGAATGAGCTGCAGGCTGTGTGTGTGTATAAGGTGTATAGAATGAGCTGCAGGCTGTGTGTGTGTGTGTGTATAAGGTGTATAGAATGAGCTGCAGGCTGTGTGTGTGTATAAGGTGTATAGAATGAGCTGCAGGCTGTGTGTGTATATGGTGTATAGAATGAGCTGCAGGTTGTGTGTGTGTATAAGGTGTATAGAATGAGCTGCATGCTGTGTGTGTGTATAAGGTGCATAGAATGAGCTGCAGGCTGTGTGTGTATAAGGTGTATATAATGAGCTGCAGGCTGTGTGTGTGTATAAGGTGTATAGAATGAGCTGTAGGCTGTGTGTGTGTGTATAAGGTGTATAGAATGAGCTGCAGGCTGTGTGTGTGTATAAGGTGTATAGAATGAGCTGCAGGCTGTGTGTGTGTATAAGGTGTATAGATTGAGTTGCAGGCTGTGTGTGTGTGTAAGTTGTATAGAATGAGCTGCAGGCTGTGAGTGTATAAGGTGTATAGAATGAGCTGTAGGCTGTGTGTGTGTATAAGGTGTGTGAGGATACGGGGTTCTCTCAATCACCCAGACACCGAGCAGATGAAACCAACGTGATGGTTTATTTTTCCACAGCACACAGAAATAGATAATATGTCAGGACAAGCAGTAAATCCAGTGAACGGGCAATAAACAGGTAGCAGTCCAGACAGAGGCAGTCCCAGTAGAGTATAATGTCCCAGAACAATTCCACGAAATAGCTAGAGACCCTCAGTCCCCACAGTAGAAACTATCACTGATCACACAGCAGTGAATAGCGTATGTCCACTCAATCGCTTCCAGGACCCCACACATAGAAACTATCAGAGATCACACAGCAGTGATAGTCCCTGGGTCCAAACAATTGATTCCAGGATCCCATACAGTAGAAGCTAATCACAGAACACACAGCAATGAATAGCGTATAGGTCCTTGCAGAATTTCCTAAGTATAAATCCACAGAACTGGTGATGCGTTCCACTAGTACCATGGCAGAGCGAGGCCTCTTAGCCAAAGTCAGCGACTAACATGTGGAGTTGCCTTCAGTGACCTGTTTTAAAATCTTCCAATTTCCCACGATATTGTGACCTCCCAGGGGGGTTGCACCGTTTCCTGATTGGTGCGAGTCCCTTATGCTGTCACTTTCTCCTACCTCCTCTGGGTATTACTTCCCTGACGAACACCTGCTGGGATGGTTCCGTTCAGTCTACCAGGTTCACGTGAAGCACAAAACAGGCAAATGGAAGGAGGAGTAAATCCTGAGCGTCCCCTTGGGAGGTGGGAATTAACTTAGAGGGTCTTTTGTTTTGGGAAGTGTCACCTTGCTCTAACACAGACATATGGACCAGGCTAACATCAAGGCTTATCCAGTATTAAACATTTCAATAACTTACATTATTACAGTACATAATAGACATGCTAATGAAAATGTGTGTCCTGAGAATGATCACACATACACTAGGAGACGGGAAGTTGAACACAAAAGGACTTAAAAGTAAATTGATCTCTGCAAGGACTGAGATGCTGCCAGTATATTTGTAACACACATCTCATGTCCTCACATTCCTCTCCCACTTTTTAGGCCTTGTTCCCTGGGGGGATCCAGAGCCACTACTGACTGGGCGAGGTGGGGTGCAGGGTAAAGCATCTTGTGGGTGAGTGTGCCACCAGTGTCCCACAGAGTAATGTAACATAAGACCCAGGATGTAAGCCTAGTTAGACAATCCGCAAGTACAAAATTACAATATAACATGTCCCCTTTTTCCACCAGAGGATTTAGCAATTCCCCCAAGTCAGACGTTCGGTGTTCCCCCTTCACATTATCACACCCCTTTCCCCAAATCATACTAATTGGGCATCCTTACACCCTCACTTCTGGAACACAGGGGCAGTGGGTACCTTCCCCCTCACCACCTTGTACAAGTAACGGTTGCCCAGGGGCAGGCAAATATTGGGTCTCTTTACATGGCACTTCTGTGGCAGTGTCCATTCCTTCCTCCCCAAAACACCAAATGGGGGGCTGACAACTTTCAGTGCAACATGTGGGCTCCCCACGGCTCGGGCCCCAGGATGAACCTTGTATATGGAACAATGCAGTTAGTGGCTGCAGGGGAGCCACCAGGACAGGCTGGTCCTTTCCCAGCCCTCCCCCCTCAAAAGCCAGAGTCTCACCTGGAACTTCTTCTGGACTGTCCTCCTCCTTGGTAACTCCCTCTTCTAGCCCGGTCGGCTGGATAACTGGTTGGGTACCACACCAGGTTTTAACCGCTGAACACTCCAAAATTATCTCCACAAATGCCTCGTGTTCTGTGAGATGCAGGGGGCCGGGTGGTGCAGTGCCTTCTCCCTGGGGTGGGAGAAGGGGTTGCAAGCGCTGTCTCCTGACATCCACCTGGTCTGTATTTGCTGGAATCTTACTAAGGGCAGGCAAATCCCCTGGCACATAGTTACAGTCCACACCACTGTCCGAGTTATTACAGGGTGATAACAAATCCTCTTCTGATTTATGATCTGATGTTAGATTAACAGTCTTTGCTACCCATGTTCCATTTAAATCACAGGGTAAGTACCAACATTTTGCCTGCAATTCCTCAGTTTCCAAATAGGGGATAGGGTACAATCCTTCATATCCTTCAGGGGGAGTTAGGATAGCAGGACATACACAGGGCATTTTCTCCTCAGCCTCCCCCGATGAAATAAAAGAGTCTGCCATTGCCAGTCCATCATGATGGGCCTCTCCCAGCTGAGTATGCTGAACCGCCTGGACCACGATGCCATCTGCGACTGGTATGCTTGTGGTTGGGAAGTGAGATGATACTCCCCCAACCTTGGTGATCTCCTCTCGGACACCGTCCTCATAGATCCCCTGGCAGCTGGTTAATAGGTCTCCATCTTCCACCTCAGCAAAAGGGAAGGTGTAGTGTGACTCCTCCTGGGGTGCCTGTATTATGGGCACTGCTTCCTTCACTTGGGGGCTAGCCTCTCCCAGTATAGTACACTGGGCAGCTGTGTCCTTTGGGAGTGGGAGAAGCTGTTGCAGGCGGTGCCTTTCTGCATTCACCCTGCAACACTGGTCCCGCCAGCCTGGGGTATCCAGGAGACCACGATCTGAGGCCTCTTCTTCTGCCACAACAAAGCACGACTCCAGACACTCCAGCTGTTCCCCCACACTCATCCGTGGGCCGAGATGGAGGATAAATGTCCGATAATCAGTGAACGCTTTGGTGGGGTCCCCCTCGTCCTGGAATATACACTGAAGGATTTCCCTGCGCGTGCCGAATTGGCCAGGGATGCCCCGCAGCTGGCATTCTGCTACCAACTCCTCCATGCTCATTTTGTCCAGAGGGCTTAGGGGCCCCCCTGACAATGACCCCGCTCCACTGGTAACAGTTAATTTTGGGGTAACCCCCTCGGTTGTCTGGCCGGGTTGCAGTAGTTCTATTTCGGATCTTTCCTCTGGGTCTGTCCAGGAGGACCACTTATCCTGCACCTGCCCTTCTGTCTTTGTACAGTGGCTTCCTTGTATCATTTGGGCCATTGTAGCCTTCACTTCCTCTGCGAATTCTTCAAACTCTGGTTCATCCAGCATCTTCCATGTGACTGCTTCACTTCTGCAGTGCATGAAAGCATCTCCCAGATAACACAATTTGTCTGTTAAACTGGATACTCTCCACCCGCTAATCATCCTCCGAGCATCATTCCAGTATGCCCATATGTACTGCATCCTTATAATAAATAATATATCCGGCTTCCTAGCCTGCCGACATACCGACGTACCTCCATCCACGAGCTTCACTGCCCTGGGAGACTTGAGGCACTGACTTTCTTTCCTTAGCACCATTTTACCTTTTACAGGACTGACGACCACTCAGTTGGCCTGATCCTCTCTTCTCTATTGTGAGTGACTTCACGCTTTCACTGCTCCTTGATTGATGTCTGAATGATCCCACTGTCGCTGCCGCCAAATGTGAGGATACGGGGTTCTCTCAATCACCCAGACACCGAGCAGATGAAACCAACGTGATGGTTTATTTTTCCACAGCACATAGAAATAGATAATATGTCAGGACAAGCAGTAAATCCAGTGAACGGGCAATAAACAGGTAGCAGTCCAGACAGAGGCAGTCCCAGTAGAGTATAATGTCCCAGAACAATTCCATAAAATAGCTAGAGACCCTCAGTCCCCACAGTAGAAACTATCACTGATCACACAGCAGTGAATAGCATATGTCCACTCAATCGTTTCCAGGACCCCACACGTAGAAACTATCAGAGATCACACAGCAGTGATAGTCCCTGGGTCCAAACAATTGATTCCAGGATCCCATACAGTAGAAGCTAATCACAGAACACACAGCAATGAATAGCGTATAGGTCCTTGCAGAATTTCCAAAGTATAAATCCACAGAACTGGTGATGCGTTCCACTAGCACCTTGGCAGAGCGAGGCCTCTTAGCCAAAGTCAGCGACTAACATGTGGAGTTGCCTTCAGTGACCTGTTTTAAAATCTTCCAATTTCCCACGATATTGTGACCTCCCAGGGGGGTTGCACCGTTTCCTGATTGGTGCGAGTCCCTTATGCTGTCACTTTCTCCTACCTCCTCTGGGTATTACTTCCCTGACGAACACCTGCTGGGATGGTTCCGTTCAGCCTACCAGGTTCACGTGAAGCACAAAACAGGCAAATGGAAGGAGGAGTAAATCCTGAGCGTCCCCTGGGGAGGTGGGAATTAACTTAGAGGGTCTTTTGTTTTGGGAGGTGTCACCTTGCTCTAACACAGACATATGGACCAGGTTAACATCAAGGCTTATCCAGTATTAAACATTTCAATAACTTACATTATTACAGTACATAAAAGACATGCTAATGAAAATGTGTGTCCTGAGAATGATCACACATACACTAGGAGACGGGAAGTTGAACACAAAAGGACTAAAAAGCAAATTGATCTCTGCAAGGACTGAGATGCTGCCAGTACATTTGTAACACACATCTCATGTCCTCACAAGGTGCATAGAATGAGCTGCAGGCTGTGTGTGTGTATAAGGTGTATAGATTGAGCTGCAGGCTATGTGTGTGTATAAGTTGTATAGAATGAGCTGCAGGCTGTGTGTGTGTGTGTGTGTATAAGGTGTATATAATGACCTGCAGGCTGTGTGTGTGTATAAGGTGTATAGAATGAGCTGCAGGCTGTGTGTGTATAAGGTGTATAGAATGAGCTGCAGGCTGTGTGTGTATAAGGTGTATAGAATGAGCTGCAGGCTGTGTGTGTGTGTATAAGGTGTATAGAATGAGCTGCAGCCTGTGTGTGTGTAGAAGGTGTATAGATTGAGCTGCAGGCTATGTGTGTGTATAAGTTGTATAGAATGAGCTGCAGGCTGTGTGTGTGTGTGTGTGTATAAGGTGTATATAATGACCTGCAGGCTGTGTGTGTATAAGGTGTATAGAATGAGCTGCAGGCTGTGTGTGTATAAGGTGTATAGAATGAGCTGCAGGCTGTGTGTGTATAAGGTGTATAGAATGAGCTGCAGGCTGTGTGTGTGTATAAGGTGTATAGAATGACCTGCAGGCTGTGTGTGTGTATATAAGGTGTATAGAATGACCTGCAGGCTGTGTGTATAAGGTGTATATAATGACCTGCAGGCTGTGTGTGTGTATAAGGTGTATAGAATGAGCTACAGGCTGTGTGTGTGTATAAGGTGTATATAATGAGCTGCAGGCTGTGTGTGTATAAGGTGTATAGAATGACCTGCAGGCTGTGTGTGTATATAAGGTGTATAGAATGACCTGCAGGCTGTGTGTATAAGGTGTATATAATGACCTGCAGGCTGTGTGTGTGTATAAGGTGTATAGAATGAGCTACAGGCTGTGTGTGTGTATAAGGTGTATATAATGAGCTGCAGGCTGTGTGTGTATAAGGTGTATAGAATGACCTGCAGGCTGTGTGTGTATATAAGGTGTATAGAATGACCTGCAGGCTGTGTGTATAAGGTGTATATAATGACCTGCAGGCTGTGTGTGTGTATAAGGTGTATAGAATGAGCTACAGGCTGTGTGTGTGTATAAGGTGTATATAATGAGCTGCAGGCTGTGTGTGTATAAGGTGTATAGAATGACCTGCAGGCTGTGTGTGTATATAAGGTGTATAGAATGACCTGCAGGCTGTGTGTGTGTATAAGGTGTATAGAATGAGCTGCAGGCTGTGTGTGTATAAGGTGTATACAATAACCTGCTGGCTGTGTGTGTATAAGGTGTATATAATGACCTGCAGGCTGTGTGTATAAGGTGTATAGAATGAGATGCAGGCTGTGTGTATAAGGGGAATACAATAAACTGCAGGCTGTGTGTGTATAAGGTGTATATAATGACCTGCAGGCTGTGTATATAAGGTGTATAGAATGAGCTGCAGGTTGTGTGTGTGTGTGTATAAGGTGTATAGAATGAGCTGCAGGCTGTGTGTATGTATAAGGTGTATATAATGACCTGCAGGCTGTGTGTGTGTATATAAGGTGTATAGAATGAGCTGCAGGCTGTGTGTGTATATAAGGTGTATAGAATGAGCTGCAGGCTGTGTGTGTGTATAAGGTGTATAGAATGAGCTGCAGGCTGTGTGTGTGTATAAGGTGTATAGAATGAGCTGCAGGCTGTGTGTGTGTATAAGGTGTATAGAATGAGCTGCAGGCTGTGTGTGTGTGTATAAGGTGTATAGAATGAGCTGCAGGCTGTGTGTGTGTATAAGGTGAATAGAATGAGCTGCAGGCTGTGTGTGTGTATAAGGTGTATAGAATGAGCTGCAGGATGTGTGTGTGTATAAGGTGTATAGAATGAGCTGCAGGCTGTGTGTGTATAAGGTGTATAGAATGACCTGCAGGCTGTGTGTATATAAGGTGTATAGAATGGCCTGCAGGCTGTGTGTGTATAAGGTGTATAGAATGAGCTGCAGGCTGTGTGTGTATAAGGTGTATAGAATGAGCTGCAGGCTGTGTGTGTGTGTATAAGGTGTATAGATGTGCGTGTGTATAATGTGTATAGAATGAGCTGCAGGTTGTGTGTGTATAAGGTGTATAGAATGAGCTGCAGGCTGTGTGTGTATATAAGGTGTATAGAATTAACTGCAGGCTGTGTGTGTATATAAGGTGTATAGAATGAGCTGCAGGTTGTGTGTGTATAAGGTGTATAGAATAAACTACAGGCTGTGTGTGTATAAGGTGTATAGAATGAGCTGCAGACTGTGTGTATATTGTGTATAGAATGAGCTGCAGGCTGTGTGTGTGTATAAGGTGTTTAGAATGAGCTGCAGGCTGTGTGTGTGTGTGTATAAGGTGTATATAATGACCTGCAGGCTGTGTGTGTGTATAAGGTGTATAGAATGAGCTGCAGGCTGTGTGTGTATAAGGTGTATAGAATGAGCTGCAGGCTATGTGTGTGTATACTGTATAGAATGAGCTGCAGGCTGTGAGTGTGTGTGTATAAGGTGTATAGAATGAGCTGCAGGCTGTGTGTGTATATATAAGGTGTATAGAATGAGCTGCAGTCTGTGTGTGTGTGTATAAGGTGTATAGAATGAGCTGCAGGCTGTGTGTGTATAAGGTGTATAGAATGAGCTGCAGGCTATGTGTGTGTATAAGTTGTATAGAATGAGCTGCAGGCTGTGAGTGTGTGTGTATAAGGTGTATAGAATAAGCTGCAGGCTGTGTGTGTATATATAATGTGTATAGAATGAGCTGCAGTCTGTGTGTGTGTGTATAAGGTGTATAGAATGAGCTGCAGGCTGTGTGTGTATAAGTTGTATAGAATGAGCTGCAGTCTGTGTGTGTGTGTATAAGGTGTATAGAATGAGCTGCAGGCTGTGTGTGTGTATAAGGTGTATAGAATGAGCTGCAGGCTGTGTGTGTGTGTATACGGTGTATAGAATGAGCTGCAGGCTGTGTGTGTAAGGTGTATAGAATGATCTGCAGGCTGTGCGTGTGTATAAGGTTTATAGAATGAGCTGCAGGCTGTGCGTGTGTATAAGTTGTATAGAATGAGCTGCAGGCTGTGTGGGTGTATAAGGGGTATAGAATGACCTGCAGGCTGTGTGTGTGTATAAGGTGTATAGAATGAGCTGCAGGCTGTGTGTGTATAAGGTGTATAGAATGAGCTGCAGGCTATGTGTGTGTATAAGTTGTATAGAATGAGCAGCAGGCTGTGAGTGTGTGTGTATAAGGTGGATAGAATGAGCTGCAGGCTGCGTGTGTGTGTGTGTATAAGGTGAATAGAATGAGCTGCAGGCTGTGTGTGTGTGTGTATAAGGTGTATAGAATGAGCTGCAGGCTGTGTGTGTGTATAAGGTGTATAGAATGAGCTGCAGGCTGTGTGTGTGTGTGTGTACGGTGTATAGAATGAGCTGCAAGCTGTGTGTGTGTAAGGTGTATAGAATGAGCTGCAGGCTGTGTGTGTGTGTATAAGGTGTATAGATGTGTGTGTGTATAAGGTGTATAGAATGAGCTGCAGGCTGTGTGTGTGTATAAGGTGTAAAGAATGAGCTGCAGGCTGTGTGTATGTATAAGGTGTATAGTATGAGCTGCAGGCTGTGTGTGTGTATAAGGTGTATAGAATGAGCTGCAGGCTGTGTGTGTATGAGCTGTATAGAATGAGCTGCAGGCTGTGTGTGTATATATAAGGTGTATAGAATGAGCTGCAGGCTGTGTGTGTGTATAAGGTGTATAGAATAAGCTGCAGGCTGTGTGTGTAGAAGGTGTATAGAATGAGCTGCAGGCTGTGTGTATATATATATATATATATATATATATGTAGTATAGAATGAGCTGCAGCTGTGTGTATATATTAGGTGTATAGAATGAGCTGCAACCTGTGTGTATGTATAAGATGTAGAGCATGAGCTGCAGGCTGTGTGTGTGTATATAAGGTGTATATAATGACCCGCAGGCTGTGTGTATAAGGTGTATATAATGAGCTGCAGGCTGTGTGTGTGTAAGGTGTATAGAATGAGCTGCAGGCTGTGTGTGTATAATGTGTATAGAATGAGCTGTAGGCTGTGTGTGTGTATAAGGTGTATAGAATGAGCTGCAGGCTGTGTGTGTGTATAAGGTGTATAGAATGAGCTGCAGGCTGTGTGTGTATAAGGTGTATAGAATGACCTGCAGGCTGTGTGTGTATAAGGTGTATGTAATGACCTGCTGGCTGTGTGTGTCTATAAGGTGTATAGAATGAGCTGCAGGCTGTGTGTATAAGGTGTATAGAATGAGCTGCAGGCTGTGTGTGTATAAGGTGTATAGAATGAGCTGCAGGCTGTGTGTGTATAAGGTGTATAGAATGAGCTGCAGGCTGTGTGTGTGTATAAGGTTTATAGAATGACCTGCAGGCTGTGTGTGTATAAGGTGTATAGAATGACCTGCTGGCTGTGTGTGTGTATAAGGTGTATAGAATGAACTGCAGGCTGTGTGTGTATAAGGTGTATAGAATGAGCTGCAGGCTGTGTGTGTATAAGGTGTATAGAATGACCTGCAGGCTGTGTGTGTGTACATATAAGGTGTATAGAATGACCTGCAGGCTTTGTGTGTATAAGTTGTATAGAATGACCTGCAGGCTTTGTGTGTATAAGTTGTATAGAATGACCTGCAGGCTGTGTATATAAGGTGTATAGAATGAGCTGCAGGCTGTGTGTGTATAAGGTGTATATAATGACCTGCTGGCTGTGTGTGTATATAAGGTGTATATAATGACCTGCTGGCTGTGTGTGTGTATAAGGTGTATAGAATGACCTGCAGGCTGTGTGTGTATAAGGTGTATATAATGACCTGCAGGCTGTGTGTGTGTACATATAAGGTGTATAGAATGACCTGCAGGCTGTGTGTATAAGGTGTATAGAATGAGCTACAGGCTTTGTGTGTATAAGGTGTATAGAATGAGCTGCAGGCTGTGTGTATAAGGTGTATAGAATGAGCTACAGGCTGTGTGTGTGTATAAGGTGTATAGAATGAGCTGCAGGCTGTGTGTGTGTATAAGGTGTATAGAATGAGCTGCAGGCTGTGTTGTGTATATATAAGGTGTATAGAATGAGCTGCAGGCTGTGTGTGTATATATAAGGTGTATAGAATGAGCTGCAGGCTGTATGTGTAGAAGGTGTATAGAATGACCTGCAGGCTGTGTGTGTATAAGGTGTATATAATGACCTGCTGGCTGTGTGTGTGTATAAGGTGTATAGAATGAGCTGCAGGCTGTGTGTGTGTATAACGTGTATAGAATGAGCTGCAGGCTGTGTGTGTATAAGGTGTATATAATGACCTTCTGGCTGTGTGTGTGTATAAGGTGTATAGAATGAGATGCTGGCTGTGTGTATAAGGTGTATAGAATGAGCTAGAGGCTGTGTGCGTATAAGGTGTATAGAATGAGCTGCAGGCTGTGTGTATAAGGTGTATAGAATGAGCTGCAGGCTGTGTGTGTATAAGGTCTATAGAATAAGCTGCAGGCTGTGTTTATAAGGTGTATAGAATGACCTGCAGGCTGTGTGTGTATAAGGTGTATATAATGACCTGCAGGCTGTGTGTGTGTACATATAAGGTGTATAGAATGACCTGCAGGCTGTGTGTATAAGGTGTATAGAATGAGCTACAGGCTTTGTGTGTATAAGGTGTATAGAATGAGCTGCAGGCTGTGTGTATAAGGTGTATAGAATGAGCTACAGGCTGTGTGTGTGTATAAGGTGTATAGAATGAGCTGCAGGCTGTGTGTGTGTATAAGGTGTATAGAATGAGCTGCAGGCTGTGTTGTGTATATATAAGGTGTATAGAATGAGCTGCAGGCTGTGTGTGTATATATAAGGTGTATAGAATGAGCTGCAGGCTGTATGTGTAGAAGGTGTATAGAATGACCTGCAGGCTGTGTGTGTATAAGGTGTATATAATGACCTGCTGGCTGTGTGTGTGTATAAGGTGTATAGAATGAGCTGCAGGCTGTGTGTGTGTATAACGTGTATAGAATGAGCTGCAGGCTGTGTGTGTATAAGGTGTATATAATGACCTTCTGGCTGTGTGTGTGTATAAGGTGTATAGAATGAGATGCTGGCTGTGTGTATAAGGTGTATAGAATGAGCTAGAGGCTGTGTGCGTATAAGGTGTATAGAATGAGCTGCAGGCTGTGTGTATAAGGTGTATAGAATGAGCTGCAGGCTGTGTGTGTATAAGGTCTATAGAATAAGCTGCAGGCTGTGTTTATAAGGAGTATAGAATGAGCTGCAGGCTGTGTGTGTATATATAAGGTGTATAGAATGAGCTGCAGGCTGTGTGTGTATAAGGTGTATAGAATGAGCTGCAGGCTGTGTGTGTGTATAAGGTGTATAGAATGAGCTGCAGGCTGTGTGTGTGTGTGTATATAAGGTGTATGGAATGAGCTGCAGGCTGTGTGTGTGTATAAAATGTGTATAGAATGAGCTGCAGGCTGTGTGTGTATAAGGTGTATAGAATGAGCTGCAGGCTGTGTGTGTGTATATATAAGGTGTATAGAATGAGCTGCAGGCTGTGTGTGTGTGTGTATATAAGGTGTATAGAATGAGCTGCAGGCTGTGTGTGTATAAGGTGTATAGAATGACCTGCAGGCTGTGTGTGTATGAGGTGTATAGAATGACTTGCAGGCTGTGTGTGTATGAGGTGTATAGAATGACCTGCAGGCTGTGTGTGTATAAGGTGTATATAATGAGCTGCAGGCTGTGTGTGTATAAGGTGTATAGAATGAGCTGCAGGCTGTGTGTGTGTATAAGGTGTATAGAATGAGCTGCAGGCTGTGTGGGTATAAGGAGTATAGAATGAGCTGCAGGCTGTGTGTGTATAAGGTGTATAGAATGAGCTGCAGGCTGTGTGTGTCTAAGGTGTATAGAATGAGCTGCAGGCTGTGTGTGTGTATAAGGTGTATAGAATGAGCTGCAGGCTGTGTGTGTGTATAAGGTGTATAGAATGAGCTGCAGGCTGTGTTTGTGTATAAGGTGTATAGAATGACCTGCTGGCTGTGTGTGTATAAGGTGTATAGAATGACCTGCTGGCTGTGTGTGTATAAGTTGTATAGAATGAGCTGCAGGCTGTGAGTGTGTGTGTATAAGGTGTATAGAATGAGCTGCAGGCTGCGTGTATATGGTGTATAGAATGAGCTGCAATCTGTGTGTGTGTGTATAAGGTGTATAGAATTAGCAGCAGGCTGTGTGTGTATAAGGTGTATAGAATGAGCTGCAGGCTATGTGTGTGTATAAGTTGTATAGAATGAGCTGCAGTCTGTGTGTGTGTGTGTATAAGGTGTATAGAATGAGCTGCAGGCTGTGTGTGTGTATAAGGTGTATAGAATGAGCTACAGGCTGTGTGTGTGTGTATACGGTGTATAGAATGAGCTGCAGGCTGTGTGTGTGTAAGGTGTATAGAATGAGCTGCAGGCTGTGCGTGTGTATAAGGTTTATAGAATGAGCTGCAGGCTGTGCATGTGTATAAGTTGTATAGAATGAGCTGCAGGCTGTGTGTGTGTGTATAAGGTGTATATAATGACCTTCAGGCTGTGTGTGTGTATAAGGTGTATAGAATGAGCTGCAGGCTGTGTGTGTATAAGGTGTATAGAATGAGCTGCAGGCTGTGTGTGTATATAAGGTGTATAGAATGAGCTGCAGGCTATGTGTGTGTATAAGTTGTATAGAATGAGCTGCAGGCTGTGAGTGTGTGTGTATAAGGTGGATAGAATGAGCTGCAGGCTGCGTGTATATGGTGTATAGAATGAGCTGCAGGCTGTGTGTGTGTGTGTATAAGGTGTATAGAATGAGCTGCAGGCTGTGTGTGTGTATAAGGTGTATAGAATGAGCTGCAGGCTGTGTGTGTGTGTGTGTGTGTGTGTATACAGTGTATAGAATGAGCTGCAAGCTGTGTGTGTATAAGGTGTATAGAATGAGCTGCAGGCTGTGTGTGTGTGTGTATAAGGTGTATAGAATGAGCTGCAGGTTGTGTGTGTATAAGGTGTATAGAATGAGCTGCAGGCTGTGTGTGTGTATGTATAAGTTGTATAGAATGAGCTGCAGGCTGTGTGTATGTATAAGGTATATAGAATGAGCTGAAGGCTGTGTGTGTGTATAAGGTGTATAGAATGAGCTGCAGGCTGTGTGTGTATAAGGTGTATAGAATGAGCTGCAGACTGTGTGTGTGTATAAGGTGTATTGAATGAGCTGCAGGCTGTGTGTGTATATATAAGGTGTATAGAATGAGCTGCAGGCTGTGTGTGTGTATAAGGTGTATAGAATGAGCTGCAGGCTGTGTGGGTGTATAAGGTGTATAGAATGAGCTGCAGGCTGTGTGTGTGTATATATATATATATATATATATATATATATATATATGGTGTATAGAATGAGCTGCAGCTGTGTGTATATATTAGGTGTATAGAATGAGCTGCAACCTGTGTGTATGTATAAGATGTAGAGAATGAGCTGCAGGCTGTGTGTGTGTATATAAGGTGTATATAATGACCCACAGGCTGTGTGTATAAGGTGTATATAATGAGCTTCAGGCTGTGTGTGTAAGGTATATAGAATGAGCTGCAGGCTGTGTGTGTGTATAAGGTGTATAGAATGAGCTGCAGGCTATGTGTGTATAAGATGTATAGAATGACCTGCAGGCTGTGTGTGTATAAGGTGTATGTAATGACCTACTGGCTGTGTGTGTCTATAAGGTGTATAGAATGAGCTGCAGGCTGTGTGTGTGTATAAGGTTTATAGAATGACCTGCAGGCTGTGTGTGTATAAGGTGTATAGAATGACCTGCTGGCTGTGTGTGTGTATAAGGTGTATAGAATGACCTGCAGGCTGTGTGTGTATAAGGTGTATAGAATGAGCTGCAGGCTGTGTGTGTATAAGGTGTATAGAATGAGCTGCAGGCTCTGTGTGTGTATAAGGTGTATAGAATGAGCTGCAGGCGGTCTGTGTATAAGGAGTATAGAATGAGCTGCAGGCTGTGTGTGTATAAGGTGTATAGAATGAGCTGCAGGCTGTGTGTGTATCAGGTGTATAGAATGAGCTGCAGGCTGTGTGTGTGTATAAGGTGTATAGAATGAGCTGCAGGCTGTGTGTGTATACGGTGTATAGAATGAGCTGCAGGCTGTGTGTGTGTATAAAGTGTATAGAATGATCTGCAGGCTGTGTGTGTATAAGGTGTATAGAATGAGCTGCAGGCTGTGTGTGTATAAGGTTTATAGAATGAGCTGCAGGCTGTGTGTGTGTATAAGGTGTATAGAATGACCTGCTGGCTGTGTGTGTACAAGGTGTATAGAATGAGCTGCAGGCTGTGTTTGTATAAGGTGTATAGAATGAGCTGCAGGCTGTGTGTGTGTATAAGGTGTATAGAATGAGCTGCATGCTGTGTGTGTGTATAAGGTGTATAGAATGAGCTGCAGGATGTGTGTGTGTATAAGGTGTATAGTGAGCTGCAGGATGTGTGTGTATAAGGTGTATAGAATGAACTGCAGGCTGTGTGTATATAAGGTGTATAGAATGAGCTGCAGGCTGTGTGTGTATAAGGTGTATAGAATGAGCTGCAGGCTGTGTGTGTATAAGGTGTATAGAATGAGCTGCAGGCTGTGTGTGTGTGTGTATAAGGTGTATAGATGTGTGTGTTTATAAGGTGTATAGAATGAGCTGCAGGTTGTGTGTGTATAAGGTGTATAGAATGAGCTGCAGGCTGTGTGTGTGTGTGTATAAGGTGTATAGAATGAGCTGCAGGCTGTGTGTATGTATAAGGTGTATAGAATGACCTGCAGGCTGTGTGTGTTTATATAAGGTGTATAGAATGAGCTGCAGGCTGTGAGTGTGTGTGTATAAGGTGTATAGAATGAGCTGCAGACTGCGTGTATATGGTGTATAGAATGAGCTGCAGACTGTGTGTGTGTATAAGGTGTATAGAATGAGCTGCAGGCTATGTGTGTGTATAAGGTGTATAGAATGAGCTGCAGGTTGTGTGTGTGTGTAAGGTGTATAGAATGAGCTGCAGGCTGTGTGTGTGTAAGGTGTATAGAATGAGCTGCAGGCTGTGCGTGTGTATAAGGTGTATAGAATGAGCTGCAGGCTATGTGTGTGTGTGTAAGGTGTATAGAATGAGCTGCAGGCTGTGTGTGTGTATAAGGTGTATAGAATGAGCTGCAGGCTGTGCGTGTGTATAAGGTGTATAGAATGAGCTGCAGGCTGTGTGTGTATAAGATGTATATAATGACCTGCAGGCTGTGTGTGTGTACATATAAGGTGTATAGAATGAGCTGCAGGCTGTGAGTGTGTGTGTATAAGGTGTATAGAATGAGCTGCAGGCGTGTGTGTGTATAAGGTGTACAGAATGAGCTGCAGGCTGTGTGTGTGTGTGTATACGGTGTATAGAATGAGCTGCTGGATGTGTGTGTGTGTGTGTGTATATGGTGTATAGAATAAGCTACAGGCTGTGTGTGTATAAGGTGTATAGAATGAGCTGCAGGCTGTGTTTGTGTGTATAAGGTGTATAGAATGAGCTGCAGGCTGTGCATGTGTATAAGTTGTATAGAATGAGCTGTAGGCTGTGTGTGTGTGTATAAGGTGTATAGAATGAGCTGCAGGCTGTGTGTGTGTATAAGGTGTATAGAATGAGCTGCAGGCTGTGTGTGTGTATAAGTTGTATAGAATGAGCTGCAGGCTGTGTGTGTATATATATATATATATATATATATATGGTGTATAGAATGAGCTGCAGCTGTGTGTATATATTAGGTGTATAGAATGAGCTGCAACCTGTGTGTATGTATAAGATGTAGAGAATGAGCTGCAGGCTGTGTGTGTGTATATAAGGTGTATATAATGACCCGCAGGCTGTGTGTATAAGGAGTATATAATGAGCTGCAGGCTGTGTGTGTATAAGGTGTATAGAATGATCTGCAGGCTGTGTGTATAAGGTGTATAGAATGAACTGCAGGCTGTGTGTGTATAAGGTGTATAGAATAAGCTGCAGGCTGTGTTTATAAGGAGTATAGAATGAGCTGCAGGCTGTGTGTGTATATATAAGGTGTATAGAATGAGCTGCAGGCTGTGTGTGTATAAGGGGTATAGAATGAGCTGCAGGCTGTGTGTGTGTATAAGGTGTATAGAATGAGCTGCAGGCTGTGTGTGTGTTTGTGTATATAAGGTGTATGGAATGAGCTGCCGGCTGTGTGTGTGTATATAAGGTGTATAGAATGAGCTGCAGGCTGTGTGTGTATATGGTGTATAGAATGAGCTGCAGGCGTTGTGTGTATAAAGTGTATAGAATGAGCTGCAGGCTGTGTGTGTGTATATATAAGGTGTATAGAATGAGCTGCAGGCTGTGGTGTGTGTGTGTGTATAAGGTGTATAGAATGAGCTGCAGGCTGTGTGTGTATAAGGTGTATAGAATGACCTGCAGGCTGTGTGTGTATAAGGTGTATAGAATGACCTGCAGGCTATGTGTGTATAAGGTGTATAGAATGACCTGCAGGCTGTGTGTGTATAAGGTGTATATAATGAGCTGCAGGCTGTGTGTGTATAAGGTGTATAGAATGAGCTGCAGGCTCTGTGTGTGTATAAGGTGTATAGAATGAGCTGCAGGTGGTGTGTGTATAAGGAGTACAGAATGAGCTGCAGGCGGTGTGTGTATAAGGTGTATAGAATGAGCTGCAGGCTGTGTGTGTATAAGGTGTATAGAATGAGCTGCAGGCTATGTGTGTATAAGGTGTATAGAATGAGCTGCAGGCTGTGTGTGTATACGGTGTATAGAATGAGCTGCAGGCTGTGTGTGTGTATAAAGTGTATAGAATGATCTGCAGGCTGTGTGTGTATAAGGTGTATAGAATGAGCTGCAGGCTGTGTGTGTATAACGTGTATAGAATGAGCTGCAGGCTGTGTGTGTGTATAAGGTGTATAGAATGACCTGCTGGCTGTGTGTGTACAAGGTGTATAGAATGAGCTGCAGGCTGTGTTTGTATAAGGTGTATAGAATGAGCTGCAGGCTGTGTGTGTGTATAAGGTGTATAGAATGAGCTGCATGCTGTGTGTGTGTATAAGGTGTATAGAATGAGCTGCAGGATGTGTGTGTGTATAAGGTGTATAGTGAGCTGCAGGCTGTGTGTGTATAAGGTGTATAGAATGAACTGCAGGCTGTGTTTATATAAGGTGTATAGAATGAGCTGCAGGCTGTGTGTGTATACGGTGTATAGAATGAGCTGCAGGCTGTGTGTGTGTATAAAGTGTATAGAATGATCTGCAGGCTGTGTTTATATAAGGTGTATAGAATGAGCTGCAGGCTGTGTGTGTATAAGGTGTATAGAATGAGCTGCAGGCTGTGTGTGTGTGTGTATAAGGTGTATAGATGTGTGTGTTTATAAGGTGTATAGAATGAGCTGCAGGTTGTGTGTGTATAAGGTGTATAGAATGAGCTGCAGTCTGTGTGTGTGTGTGTATAAAGTGTATAGAATGAGCTGCAGGCTGTGTGTATGTATAAGGTGTATAGAATGACCTGCAGGCTGTGTGTGTTTATATAAGGTGTATAGAATGAGCTGCAGGCTGTGAGTGTGTGTGTATAAGGTGTATAGAATGAGCTGCAGACTGCGTGTATATGGTGTATAGAATGAGCTGCAGACTGTGTGTGTGTATAAGGTGTATAGAATGAGCTGCAGGCTGTGTGCGTGTATAAGGTGTATAGAATGAGCTGCAGACTGTGTGTGTGTATAAGGTGTATAGAATGAGCTGCAGGCTGTGTGCGTGTATAAGGTGTATAGAATGAGCTGCAGGCTGTGTGTGTGTAAGGTGTATAGAATGAGCAGCAGGCTGTGTGTGTGTAAGGTGTATAGAATGAGCTGCAGGCTGTGCGTGTGTATAAGGTGTATAGAATGAGCTGCAGGCTGTGTGTGTGTGTAAGGTGTATAGAATGAGCTGCAGGCTGTGTGTGTGTATAAGGTGTATAGAATGAGCTGCAGGCTGTGTGTATAAGGTGTATAGAATGAGCTGCAGGCTGTGTGTGTATAAGGTGTATAGAATGAGCTGCAGGCTGTGTGTGTATAAGGTGTATAGAATGAGCTGCAGGCTGTGTGTGTGTATAAGGTTTATAGAATGACCTGCAGGCTGTGTGTGTATAAGGTGTATAGAATGACCTGCTGGCTGTGTGTGTGTATAAGGTGTATAGAATGAACTGCAGGCTGTGTGTGTATAAGGTGTATAGAATGAGCTGCAGGCTGTGTGTGTATAAGGTGTATAGAATGACCTGCAGGCTGTGTGTGTGTACATATAAGGTGTATAGAATGACCTGCAGTCTTTGTGTGTATAAGTTGTATAGAATGACCTGCAGGCTTTGTGTGTATAAGTTGTATAGAATGACCTGCAGGCTGTGTATATAAGGTGTATAGAATGAGCTGCAGGCTGTGTGTGTATAAGGTGTATATAATGACCTGCTGGCTGTGTGTGTGTATAAGGTGTATATAATGACCTGCTGGCTGTGTGTGTGTATAAGGTGTATAGAATGAGCTGCAGGATGTGTGTGTATAAGGTGTATATAATGACCTGCAGGCTGTGTGTGTGTACATATAAGGTGTATAGAATGACCTGCAGGCTGTGTGTATAAGGTGTATAGAATGAGCTACAGGCTTTGTGTGTATAAGGTGTATAGAATGAGCTGCAGGCTGTGTGTATAAGGTGTATAGAAAGAGCTACAGGCTGTGTGTGTGTATAAGGTGTATAGAATGAGCTGCAGGCTGTGTGTGTGTATAAAGTGTATAGAATGATCTGCAGGCTGTGTGTGTATAAGGTGTATAGAATGAGCTGCAGGCTGTGTGTGTATAAGGTTTATAGAATGAGCTGCAGGCTGTGTGTGTGTATAAGGTGTATAGAATGACCTGCTGGCTGTGTGTGTACAAGGTGTATAGAATGAGCTGCAGGCTGTGTTTGTATAAGGTGTATAGAATGAGCTGCAGGCTGTGTGTGTGTATAAGGTGTATAGAATGAGCTGCATGCTGTGTGTGTGTATAAGGTGTATAGAATGAGCTGCAGGATGTGTGTGTGTATAAGGTGTATAGTGAGCTGCAGGATGTGTGTGTATAAGGTGTATAGAATGAACTGCAGGCTGTGTGTATATAAGGTGTATAGAATGAGCTGCAGGCTGTGTGTGTATAAGGTGTATAGAATGAGCTGCAGGCTGTGTGTGTATAAGGTGTATAGAATGAGCTGCAGGCTGTGTGTGTGTGTGTATAAGGTGTATAGATGTGTGTGTTTATAAGGTGTATAGAATGAGCTGCAGGTTGTGTGTGTATAAGGTGTATAGAATGAGCTGCAGGCTGTGTGTGTGTGTGTATAAGGTGTATAGAATGAGCTGCAGGCTGTGTGTATGTATAAGGTGTATAGAATGACCTGCAGGCTGTGTGTGTTTATATAAGGTGTATAGAATGAGCTGCAGGCTGTGAGTGTGTGTGTATAAGGTGTATAGAATGAGCTGCAGACTGCGTGTATATGGTGTATAGAATGAGCTGCAGACTGTGTGTGTGTATAAGGTGTATAGAATGAGCTGCAGGCTATGTGTGTGTATAAGGTGTATAGAATGAGCTGCAGGTTGTGTGTGTGTGTAAGGTGTATAGAATGAGCTGCAGGCTGTGTGTGTGTAAGGTGTATAGAATGAGCTGCAGGCTGTGCGTGTGTATAAGGTGTATAGAATGAGCTGCAGGCTATGTGTGTGTGTGTAAGGTGTATAGAATGAGCTGCAGGCTGTGTGTGTGTATAAGGTGTATAGAATGAGCTGCAGGCTGTGCGTGTGTATAAGGTGTATAGAATGAGCTGCAGGCTGTGTGTGTATAAGATGTATATAATGACCTGCAGGCTGTGTGTGTGTACATATAAGGTGTATAGAATGAGCTGCAGGCTGTGAGTGTGTGTGTATAAGGTGTATAGAATGAGCTGCAGGCGTGTGTGTGTATAAGGTGTACAGAATGAGCTGCAGGCTGTGTGTGTGTGTGTATACGGTGTATAGAATGAGCTGCTGGATGTGTGTGTGTGTGTGTGTATATGGTGTATAGAATAAGCTACAGGCTGTGTGTGTATAAGGTGTATAGAATGAGCTGCAGGCTGTGTTTGTGTGTATAAGGTGTATAGAATGAGCTGCAGGCTGTGCATGTGTATAAGTTGTATAGAATGAGCTGTAGGCTGTGTGTGTGTGTATAAGGTGTATAGAATGAGCTGCAGGCTGTGTGTGTGTATAAGGTGTATAGAATGAGCTGCAGGCTGTGTGTGTGTATAAGTTGTATAGAATGAGCTGCAGGCTGTGTGTGTATATATATATATATATATATATATGGTGTATAGAATGAGCTGCAGCTGTGTGTATATATTAGGTGTATAGAATGAGCTGCAACCTGTGTGTATGTATAAGATGTAGAGAATGAGCTGCAGGCTGTGTGTGTGTATATAAGGTGTATATAATGACCCGCAGGCTGTGTGTATAAGGAGTATATAATGAGCTGCAGGCTGTGTGTGTATAAGGTGTATAGAATGAGCTGCAGGCTGTGTGTATAAGGTGTATAGAATGAACTGCAGGCTGTGTGTGTATAAGGTGTATAGAATAAGCTGCAGGCTGTGTTTATAAGGAGTATAGAATGAGCTGCAGGCTGTGTGTGTATATATAAGGTGTATAGAATGAGCTGCAGGCTGTGTGTGTATAAGGGGTATAGAATGAGCTGCAGGCTGTGTGTGTGTATAAGGTGTATAGAATGAGCTGCAGGCTGTGTGTGTGTTTGTGTATATAAGGTGTATGGAATGAGCTGCCGGCTGTGTGTGTGTATATAAGGTGTATAGAATGAGCTGCAGGCTGTGTGTGTATATGGTGTATAGAATGAGCTGCAGGCGTTGTGTGTATAAAGTGTATAGAATGAGCTGCAGGCTGTGTGTGTGTATATATAAGGTGTATAGAATGAGCTGCAGGCTGTGGTGTGTGTGTGTATATAAGGTGTATAGAATGAGCTGCAGGCTGTGTGTGTATAAGGTGTATAGAATGACGTGCAGGCTGTGTGTGTATAAGGTGTATAGAATGACCTGCAGGCTATGTGTGTATAAGGTGTATAGAATGACCTGCAGGCTGTGTGTGTATAAGGTGTATATAATGAGCTGCAGGCTGTGTGTGTATAAGGTGTATAGAATGAGCTGCAGGCTCTGTGTGTGTATAAGGTGTATAGAATGAGCTGCAGGTGGTGTGTGTATAAGGAGTACAGAATGAGCTGCAGGCGGTGTGTGTATAAGGTGTATAGAATGAGCTGCAGGCTGTGTGTGTATAAGGTGTATAGAATGAGCTGCAGGCTATGTGTGTATAAGGTGTATAGAATGAGCTGCAGGCTGTGTGTGTATACGGTGTATAGAATGAGCTGCAGGCTGTGTGTGTGTATAAAGTGTATAGAATGATCTGCAGGCTGTGTGTGTATAAGGTGTATAGAATGAGCTGCAGGCTGTGTGTGTATAACGTGTATAGAATGAGCTGCAGGCTGTGTGTGTGTATAAGGTGTATAGAATGACCTGCTGGCTGTGTGTGTACAAGGTGTATAGAATGAGCTGCAGGCTGTGTTTGTATAAGGTGTATAGAATGAGCTGCAGGCTGTGTGTGTGTATAAGGTGTATAGAATGAGCTGCATGCTGTGTGTGTGTATAAGGTGTATAGAATGAGCTGCAGGATGTGTGTGTGTATAAGGTGTATAGTGAGCTGCAGGCTGTGTGTGTATAAGGTGTATAGAATGAACTGCAGGCTGTGTTTATATAAGGTGTATAGAATGAGCTGCAGGCTGTGTGTGTATAAGGTGTATAGAATGAGCTGCAGGCTGTGTGTGTATAAGGTGTATAGAATGAGCTGCAGGCTGTGTGTGTGTGTGTATAAGGTGTATAGATGTGTGTGTTTATAAGGTGTATAGAATGAGCTGCAGGTTGTGTGTGTATAAGGTGTATAGAATGAGCTGCAGGCTGTGTGTGTGTGTGTATAAAGTGTATAGAATGAGCTGCAGGCTGTGTGTATGTATAAGGTGTATAGAATGACCTGCAGGCTGTGTGTGTTTATATAAGGTGTATAGAATGAGCTGCAGGCTGTGAGTGTGTGTGTATAAGGTGTATAGAATGAGCTGCAGACTGCGTGTATATGGTGTATAGAATGAGCTGCAGACTGTGTGTGTGTATAAGGTGTATAGAATGAGCTGCAGGCTGTGTGCGTGTATAAGGTGTATAGAATGAGCTGCAGACTGTGTGTGTGTATAAGGTGTATAGAATGAGCTGCAGGCTGTGTGCGTGTATAAGGTGTATAGAATGAGCTGCAGGCTGTGTGTGTGTAAGGTGTATAGAATGAGCAGCAGGCTGTGTGTGTGTAAGGTGTATAGAATGAGCTGCAGGCTGTGCGTGTGTATAAGGTGTATAGAATGAGCTGCAGGCTGTGTGTGTGTGTAAGGTGTATAGAATGAGCTGCAGGCTGTGTGTGTGTATAAGGTGTATAGAATGAGCTGCAGGCTGTGTGTATAAGGTGTATAGAATGAGCTGCAGGCTGTGTGTGTATAAGGTGTATAGAATGAGCTGCAGGCTGTGTGTGTATAAGGTGTATAGAATGAGCTGCAGGCTGTGTGTGTGTATAAGGTTTATAGAATGACCTGCAGGCTGTGTGTGTATAAGGTGTATAGAATGACCTGCTGGCTGTGTGTGTGTATAAGGTGTATAGAATGAACTGCAGGCTGTGTGTGTATAAGGTGTATAGAATGAGCTGCAGGCTGTGTGTGTATAAGGTGTATAGAATGACCTGCAGGCTGTGTGTGTGTACATATAAGGTGTATAGAATGACCTGCAGTCTTTGTGTGTATAAGTTGTATAGAATGACCTGCAGGCTTTGTGTGTATAAGTTGTATAGAATGACCTGCAGGCTGTGTATATAAGGTGTATAGAATGAGCTGCAGGCTGTGTGTGTATAAGGTGTATATAATGACCTGCTGGCTGTGTGTGTGTATAAGGTGTATATAATGACCTGCTGGCTGTGTGTGTGTATAAGGTGTATAGAATGAGCTGCAGGATGTGTGTGTATAAGGTGTATATAATGACCTGCAGGCTGTGTGTGTGTACATATAAGGTGTATAGAATGACCTGCAGGCTGTGTGTATAAGGTGTATAGAATGAGCTACAGGCTTTGTGTGTATAAGGTGTATAGAATGAGCTGCAGGCTGTGTGTATAAGGTGTATAGAATGAGCTACAGGCTGTGTGTGTGTATAAGGTGTATAGAATGAGCTGCAGGCTGTGTGTGTGTATAAGGTGTATAGAATGAGCTGCAGGCTGTGTGTGTATATATAAGGTGTATAGAATGAGATGCAGGCTGTGTGTGTATATATAAGGTGTATAGAATGAGCTGCAGGCTGTATGTGTAGAAGGTGTATAGAATGACCTGCAGGCTGTGTGTGTATAAGGTGTATATAATGACCTGCTGGCTGTGTGTGTGTATAAGGTGTATAGAATGAGCTGCAGGCTGTGTGTGTGTATAACGTGTATAGAATGACCTGCAGGCTGTGTGTGTATAAGGTGTATATAATGACCTTCTGGCTGTGTGTGTGTATAAGGTGTATAGAATGAGATGCTGGCTGTGTGTATAAGGTGTATAGAATGAGCTAGAGGCTGTGTGCGTATAAGGTGTATAGAATGAGCTGCAGGCTGTGTGTATAAGGTGTATAGAATGAGCTGCAGGCTGTGTGTGTATAAGGTCTATAGAATAAGCTGCAGGCTGTGTTTATAAGGAGTATAGAATGAGCTGCAGGCTGTGTGTGTATATATAAGGTGTATAGAATGAGCTGCAGGCTGTGTGTATATAAGGTGTATAGAATGAGCTGCAGGCTGTGTGTGTGTATAAGGTGTATAGAATGAGCTGCAGGCTGTGTGTGTGTGTGTATATAAGGTGTATGGAATGAGCTGCAGGCTGTGTGTGTGTATAAAATGTGTATAGAATGAGCTGCAGGCTGTGTGTGTATAAGGTGTATAGAATGAGCTGCAGGCTGTGTGTGTGTATATATAAGGTGTATAGAATGAGCTGCAGGCTGTGTGTGTGTGTGTATATAAGGTGTATAGAATGAGCTGCAGGCTGTGTGTGTATAAGGTGTATAGAATGACCTGCAGGCTGTGTGTGTATGAGGTGTATAGAATGACTTGCAGGCTGTGTGTGTATGAGGTGTATAGAATGACCTGCAGGCTGTGTGTGTATAAGGTGTATATAATGAGCTGCAGGCTGTGTGTGTATAAGGTGTATAGAATGAGCTGCAGGCTGTGTGTGTGTATAAGGTGTATAGAATGAGCTGCAGGCTGTGTGGGTATAAGGAGTATAGAATGAGCTGCAGGCTGTGTGTGTATAAGGTGTATAGAATGAGCTGCAGGCTGTGTGTGTCTAAGGTGTATAGAATGAGCTGCAGGCTGTGTGTGTGTATAAGGTGTATAGAATGAGCTGCAGGCTGTGTGTGTGTATAAGGTGTATAGAATGAGCTGCAGGCTGTGTTTGTGTATAAGGTGTAAAGAATGACCTGCTGGCTGTGTGTGTATAAGGTGTATAGAATGACCTGCTGGCTGTGTGTGTATAAGTTGTATAGAATGAGCTGCAGGCTGTGAGTGTGTGTGTATAAGGTGTATAGAATGAGCTGCAGGCTGCGTGTATATGGTGTATAGAATGAGCTGCAATCTGTGTGTGTGTGTATAAGGTGTATACAATTAGCAGCAGGCTGTGTGTGTATAAGGTGTATAGAATGAGCTGCAGGCTATGTGTGTGTATAAGTTGTATAGAATGAGCTGCAGTCTGTGTGTGTGTGTGTGTAAGGTGTATAGAATGAGCTGCAGGCTGTGTGTGTGTATAAGGTGTATAGAATGAGCTACAGGCTGTGTGTGTGTGTATACGGTGTATAGAATGAGCTGCAGGCTGTGTGTGTGTAAGGTGTATAGAATGAGCTGCAGGCTGTGCGTGTGTATAAGGTTTATAGAATGAGCTGCAGGCTGTGCATGTGTATAAGTTGTATAGAATGAGCTGCAGGCTGTGTGTGTGTGTATAAGGTGTATATAATGACCTTCAGGCTGTGTGTGTGTATAAGGTGTATAGAATGAGCTGCAGGCTGTGTGTGTATAAGGTGTATAGAATGAGCTGCAGGCTTTGTGTGTATATAAGGTGTATAGAATGAGCTGCAGGCTATGTGTGTGTATAAGTTGTATAGAATGAGCTGCAGGCTGTGAGTGTGTGTGTATAAGGTGGATAGAATGAGCTGCAGGCTGCGTGAATATGGTGTATAGAATGAGCTGCAGGCTGTGTGTGTGTGTGTATAAGGTGTATAGAATGAGCTGCAGGCTGTGTGTGTGTATAAGGTGTATAGAATGAGCTGCAGGCTGTGTGTGTGTGTGTGTGTGTATACAGTGTATAGAATGAGCTGCAAGCTGTGTGTGTATAAGGTGTATAGAATGAGCTGCAGGCTGTGTGTGTGTATAAGGTGTATAGAATGAGCTGCAGGTTGTGTGTGTATAAGGTGTATAGAATGAGCTGCAGGCTGTGTGTGTGTATGTATAAGTTGTATAGAATGAGCTGCAGGCTGTGTGTATGTATAAGGTATATAGAATGAGCTGCAGGCTGTGTGTGTGTATAAGGTGTATAGAATGAGCTGCAGGCTGTGTGTGTATAAGGTGTATAGAATGAGCTGCAGACTGTGTGTGTGTATAAGGTGTATTGAATGAGCTGCAGGCTGTGTGTGTATATATAAGGTGTATAGAATGAGCTGCAGGCTGTGTGTGTGTATAAGGTGTATAGAATGAGCTGCAGGCTGTGTGGGTGTATAAGGTGTATAGAATGAGCTGCAGGCTGTGTGTGTATATATATATATATATATATATATATATGGTGTATAGAATGAGCTGCAGCTGTGTGTATATATTAGGTGTATAGAATGAGCTGCAACCTGTGTGTATGTATAAGATGTAGAGAATGAGCTGCAGGCTGTGTGTGTGTATATAAGGTGTATATAATGACCCACAGGCTGTGTGTATAAGGTGTATATAATGAGCTGCAGGCTGTGTGTGTAAGGTATATAGAATGAGCTGCAGGCTGTGTGTGTGTATAAGGTGTATAGAATGAGCTGCAGGCTATGTGTGTATAAGATGTATAGAATGACCTGCAGGCTGTGTGTGTATAAGGTGTATGTAATGACCTACTGGCTGTGTGTGTCTATAAGGTGTATAGAATGAGCTGCAGGCTGTGTGTGTGTATAAGGTTTATAGAATGACCTGCAGGCTGTGTGTGTATAAGGTGTATAGAATGACCTGCTGGCTGTGTGTGTGTATAAGGTGTATAGAATGACCTGCAGGCTGTGTGTGTATAAGGTGTATAGAATGAGCTGCAGGCTGTGTGTGTATAAGGTGTATAGAATGAGCTGCAGGCTCTGTGTGTGTATAAGGTGTATAGAATGAGCTGCAGGCGGTGTGTGTATAAGGAGTATAGAATGAGCTGCAGGCTGTGTGTGTATAAGGTGTATAGAATGAGCTGCAGGCTGTGTGTGTATAAGGTGTATAGAATGAGCTGCAGGCTGTGTGTGTGTATAAGGTGTATAGAATGAGCTGCAGGCTGTGTGTGTATACGGTGTATAGAATGAGCTGCAGGCTGTGTGTGTGTATAAAGTGTATAGAATGATCTGCAGGCTGTGTGTGTATAAGGTGTATAGAATGAGCTGCAGGCTGTGTGTGTATAAGGTTTATAGAATGAGCTGCAGGCTGTGTGTGTGTATAAGGTGTATAGAATGACCTGCTGGCTGTGTGTGTACAAGGTGTATAGAATGAGCTGCAGGCTGTGTTTGTATAAGGTGTATAGAATGAGCTGCAGGCTGTGTGTGTGTATAAGGTGTATAGAATGAGCTGCATGCTGTGTGTGTATAAGGTGTATAGAATGAGCTGCAGGATGTGTGTGTGTATAAGGTGTATAGTGAGCTGCAGGATGTGTGTGTATAAGGTGTATAGAATGAACTGCAGGCTGTGTGTATATAAGGTGTATAGAATGAGCTGCAGGCTGTGTGTGTATAAGGTGTATAGAATGAGCTGCAGGCTGTGTGTGTATAAGGTGTATAGAATGAGCTGCAGGCTGTGTGTGTGTGTATAAGGTGTATAGATGTGTGTGTTTATAAGGTGTATAGAATGAGCTGCAGGTTGTGTGTGTATAAGGTGTATAGAATGAGCTGCAGGCTGTGTGTGTGTGTGTATAAGGTGTATAGAATGAGCTGCAGGCTGTGTGTATGTATAAGGTGTATAGAATGACCTGCAGGCTGTGTGTGTTTATATAAGGTGTATAGAATGAGCTGCAGGCTGTGAGTGTGTGTGTATAAGGTGTATAGAATGAGCTGCAGACTGCGTGTATATGGTGTATAGAATGAGCTGCAGACTGTGTGTGTGTATAAGGTGTATAGAATGAGCTGCAGGCTGTGTGTGTGTATAAGGTGTATAGAATGAGCTGCAGGCTGTGTGTGTGTGTAAGGTGTATAGAATGAGCTGCAGGCTGTGTGTGTGTAAGGTGTATAGAATGAGCTGCAGGCTGTGCGTGTGTATAAGGTGTATAGAATGAGCTGCAGGCTGTGTGTGTGTGTGTAAGGTGTATAGAATGAGCTGCAGGCTGTGTGTGTGTATAAGGTGTATAGAATGAGCTGCAGGCTGTGCGTGTGTATAAGGTGTATAGAATGAGCTGCAGGCTGTGTGTGTATAAGATGTATATAATGACCTGCAGGCTGTGTGTGTACATATAAGGTGTATAGAATGAGCTGCAGGCTGTGAGTGTGTGTGTATAAGGTGTATAGAATGAGCTGCAGGCTGTGTGTGTGTATAAGGTGTACAGAATGAGCTGCAGGCTGTGTGTGTGTGTGTATACGGTGTATAGAATGAGCTGCTGGATGTGTGTGTGTGTGTGTGTATATGGTGTATAGAATAAGCTACAGGCTGTGTGTGTATAAGGTGTATAGAATGAGCTGCAGGCTGTGTTTGTGTGTATAAGGTGTATAGAATGAGCTGCAGGCTGTGCATGTGTATAAGTTGTATAGAATGAGCTGCAGGCTGTGTGTGTGTGTATAAGGTGTATAGAATGAGCTGCAGGCTGTGTGTGTGTATAAGGTGTATAGAATGAGCTGCAGGCTGTGTGTGTGTATAAGTTGTATAGAATGAGCTGCAGGCTGTGTGTGTATATATATATATATATATATATATGGTGTATAGAATGAGCTGCAGCTGTGTGTATATATTAGGTGTATAGAATGAGCTGCAACCTGTGTGTATGTATAAGATGTAGAGAATGAGCTGCAGGCTGTGTGTGTGTATATAAGGTGTATATAATGACCCGCAGGCTGTGTGTATAAGGAGTATATAATGAGCTGCAGGCTGTGTGTGTATAAGGTGTATAGAATGAGCTGCAGGCTGTGTGTATAAGGTGTATAGAATGAACTGCAGGCTGTGTGTGTATAAGGTGTATAGAATAAGCTGCAGGCTTTGTTTATAAGGAGTATAGAATGAGCTGCAGGCTGTGTGTGTATATATAAGGTGTATAGAATGAGCTGCAGGCTGTGTGTGTATAAGGGGTATAGAATGAGCTGCAGGCTGTGTGTGTGTATAAGGTGTATAGAATGAGCTGCAGGCTGTGTGTGTGTTTGTGTATATAAGGTGTATGGAATGAGCTGCCGGCTGTGTGTGTGTATATAAGGTGTATAGAATGAGCTGCAGGCTGTGTGTGTATATGGTGTATAGAATGAGCTGCAGGCGTTGTGTGTATAAAGTGTATAGAATGAGCTGCAGGCTGTGTGTGTGTATATATAAGGTGTATAGAATGAGCTGCAGGCTGTGGTGTGTGTGTGTATATAAGGTGTATAGAATGATCTGCAGGCTGTGTGTGTATAAGGTGTATAGAATGACCTGCAGGCTGTGTGTGTATAAGGTGTATAGAATGACCTGCAGGCTATGTGTGTATAAGGTGTATAGAATGACCTGCAGGCTGTGTGTGTATAAGGTGTATATAATGAGCTGCAGGCTGTGTGTGTATAAGGTGTATAGAATGAGCTGCAGGCTCTGTGTGTGTATAAGGTGTATAGAATGAGCTGCAGGTGGTGTGTGTATAAGGAGTACAGAATGAGCTGCAGGCGGTGTGTGTATAAGGTGTATAGAATGAGCTGCAGGCTGTGTGTGTATAAGGTGTATAGAATGAGCTGCAGGCTGTGTGTGTGTATAAGGTGTATAGAATGAGCTGCAGGCTGTGTGTGTATACGGTGTATAGAATGAGCTGCAGGCTGTGTGTGTGTATAAAGTGTATAGAATGATCTGCAGGCTGTGTGTGTATAAGGTGTATAGAATGAGCTGCAGGCTGTGTGTGTATAAGGTGTATAGAATGAGCTGCAGGCTGTGTGTGTGTATAAGGTGTATAGAATGACCTGCTGGCTGTGTGTGTACAAGGTGTATAGAATGAGCTGCAGGCTGTGTTTGTATAAGGTGTATAGAATGAGCTGCAGGCTGTGTGTGTGTATAAGGTGTATAGAATGAGCTGCATGCTGTGTGTGTGTATAAGGTGTATAGAATGAGCTGCAGGATGTGTGTGTGTATAAGGTGTATAGTGAGCTGCAGGCTGTGTGTGTATAAGGTGTATAGAATGAACTGCAGGCTGTGTTTATATAAGGTGTATAGAATGAGCTGCAGGCTGTGTGTGTATAAGGTGTATAGAATGAGCTGCAGGCTGTGTGTGTATAAGGTGTATAGAATGAGCTGCAGGCTGTGTGTGTGTGTGTATAAGGTGTATAGATGTGTGTGTTTATAAGGTGTATAGAATGAGCTGCAGGTTGTGTGTGTATAAGGTGTATAGAATGAGCTGCAGGCTGTGTGTGTGTGTGTATAAGGTGTATAGAATGAGCTGCAGGCTGTGTGTATGTATAAGGTGTATAGAATGACCTGCAGGCTGTGTGTGTTTATATAAGGTGTATAGAATGAGCTGCAGGCTGTGAGTGTGTGTGTATAAGGTGTATAGAATGAGCTGCAGACTGCGTGTATATGGTGTATAGAATGAGCTGCAGACTGTGTGTGTGTATAAGGTGTATAGAATGAGCTGCAGGCTGTGTGCGTGTATAAGGTGTATAGAATGAGCTGCAGGCTGTGTGTGTGTAAGGTGTATAGAATGAGCTGCAGGCTGTGTGTGTGTAAGGTGTATAGAATGAGCTGCAGGCTGTGCGTGTGTATAAGGTGTATAGAATGAGCTGCAGGCTGTGTGTGTGTGTAAGGTGTATAGAATGAGCTGCAGGCTGTGTGTGTGTATAAGGTGTATAGAATGAGCTGCAGGCTGTGCGTGTGTATAAGGTGTATAGAATGAGCTGCAGGCTGTGTGTGTATAAGATGTATATAATGACCTGCAGGCTGTGTGTGTGTACATATAAGGTGTATAGAATGAGCTGCAGGCTGTGAGTGTGTGTGTATAAGGTGTATAGAATGAGCTTCAGGCTGTGTGTGTGTATAAGGTGTATAGAATGAGCTGCAGGCTGTGTTTGTGTGTATAAGGTGTATAGAATGAGCTGCAGGCTGTGCATGTGTATAAGTTGTATAGAATGAGCTGCAGGCTGTGTGTGTGTGTGTGTAAAAGGTGTATATAATGACCTGCAGGCTGTGTGTGTGTATAAGGTGTATAGAATGAGCTGCAGGCTGTGTGTGTATAAGGTGTATAGAATGAGCGGCAGGCTATGTGTGTGCATAAGTTGTATAGAATGAGCTGCAGGCTGTGAGTGTGTGTGTATAAGGTGTTTAGAATGAGCTGCAGGCTGCGTGTATATGGTGTATAGAATGAGCTGCAGTCTGTGTGTGTGTGTATAAGGTGTATAGAATGAGCTGCAGGCTGTGTGTGTGTATAAGGTGTATAGAATGAGCTGCAGGCTGTGTGTGTGTGTATACGGTGTATAGAATGAGCTGCAGGCTATGTGTGTGTAAGGTGTATAGAATGAGCTGCAGGCTGTGCGTGTGTATAAGTTTTATAGAATGAGCTGCAGGCTGTGCGTGTGTATAAGGTGTATAGAATGAGCTGCAGGCTGTGTGTGTCTAAGGTGTATAGAATGAGCTGCAGGCTGTGTGTGTGTATAAGGTGTATAGAATGAGCTGCAGGCTGTGTGTGTGTATAAGGTGTATAGAATGAGCTGCAGGCTGTGTTTGTGTATAAGGTGTATAGAATGACCTGCTGGCTGTGTGTGTATAAGGTGTATAGAATGACCTGCTGGCTGTGTGTGTATAAGATGTATAGAATGAGCTGCAGGCTGTGAGTGTGTGTGTATAAGGTGTATAGAATGAGCTGCAGGCTGCGTGTATATGGTGTATAGAATGAGCTGCAATCTGTGTGTGTGTGTATAAGGTGTATAGAATTAGCAGCAGGCTGTGTGTGTATAAGGTGTATAGAATGAGCTGCAGGCTATGTGTGTGTATAAGTTGTATAGAATGAGCTGCAGTCTGTGTGTGTGTGTGTATAAGGTGTATAGAATGAGCTGCAGGCTGTGTGTGTGTATAAGGTGTATAGAATGAGCTACAGGCTGTGTGTGTGTGTATACGGTGTATAGAATGAGCTGCAGGCTGTGTGTGTGTAAGGTGTATAGAATGAGCTGCAGGCTGTGCGTGTGTATAAGGTTTATAGAATGAGCTGCAGGCTGTGCATGTGTATAAGTTGTATAGAATGAGCTGCAGGCTGTGTGTGTGTGTATAAGGTGTATATAATGACCTTCAGGCTGTGTGTGTGTATAAGGTGTATAGAATGAGCTGCAGGCTGTGTGTGTATAAGGTGTATAGAATGAGCTGCAGGCTTTGTGTGTATATAAGGTGTATAGAATGAGCTGCAGGCTATGTGTGTGTATAAGTTGTATAGAATGAGCTGCAGGCTGTGAGTGTGTGTGTATAAGGTGGATAGAATGAGCTGCAGGCTGCGTGTATATGGTGTATAGAATGAGCTGCAGGCTGTGTGTGTGTGTATAAGGTGTATAGAATGAGCTGCAGGCTGTGTGTGTGTATAAGGTGTATAGAATGAGCTGCAGGCTGTGTGTGTGTGTGTGTGTGTATACAGTGTATAGAATGAGCTGCAAGCTGTGTGTGTATAAGGTGTATAGAATGAGCTGCAGGCTGTGTGTGTGTGTGTATAAGGTGTATAGAATGAGCTGCAGGTTGTGTGTGTATAAGGTGTATAGAATGAGCTGCAGGCTGTGTGTGTGTATGTATAAGTTGTATAGAATGAGCTGCAGGCTGTGTGTATGTATAAGGTATATAGAATGAGCTGCAGGCTGTGTGTGTGTATAAGGTGTATAGAATGAGCTGCAGGCTGTGTGTGTATAAGGTGTATAGAATGAGCTGCAGACTGTGTGTGTGTATAAGGTGTATTGAATGAGCTGCAGGCTGTGTGTGTATATATAAGGTGTATAGAATGAGCTGCAGGCTGTGTGTGTGTATAAGGTGTATAGAATGAGCTGCAGGCTGTGTGGGTGTATAAGGTGTATAGAATGAGCTGCAGGCTGTGTGTGTGTATATATATATATATATATATATATATATATATATATGGTGTATAGAATGAGCTGCAGCTGTGTGTATATATTAGGTGTATAGAATGAGCTGCAACCTGTGTGTATGTATAAGATGTAGAGAATGAGCTGCAGGCTGTGTGTGTGTATATAAGGTGTATATAATGACCCACAGGCTGTGTGTATAAGGTGTATATAATGAGCTGCAGGCTGTGTGTGTAAGGTATATAGAATGAGCTGCAGGCTGTGTGTGTGTATAAGGTATATAGAATGAGCTGCAGGCTATGTGTGTATAAGATGTATAGAATGACCTGCAGGCTGTGTGTGTATAAGGTGTATGTAATGACCTACTGGCTGTGTGTGTCTATAAGGTGTATAGAATGAGCTGCAGGCTGTGTGTGTGTATAAGGTTTATAGAATGACCTGCAGGCTGTGTGTGTATAAGGTGTATAGAATGACCTGCTGGCTAGGTGTGTGTATAAGGTGTATAGAATGACCTGCAGGCTGTGTGTGTATAAGGTGTATAGAATGAGCTGCAGGCTGTGTGTGTATAAGGTGTATAGAATGAGCTGCAGGCTCTGTGTGTGTATAAGGTGTATAGAATGAGCTGCAGGCGGTGTGTGTATAAGGAGTATAGAATGAGCTGCAGGCTGTGTGTGTATAAGGTGTATAGAATGAGCTGCAGGCTGTGTGTGTATAAGGTGTATAGAATGAGCTGCAGGCTGTGTGTGTGTATAAGGTGTATAGAATGAGCTGCAGGCTGTGTGTGTATACGGTGTATAGAATGAGCTGCAGGCTGTGTGTGTGTATAAAGTGTATAGAATGATCTGCAGGCTGTGTGTGTATAAGGTGTATAGAATGAGCTGCAGGCTGTGTGTGTATAAGGTTTATAGAATGAGCTGCAGGCTGTGTGTGTGTATAAGGTGTATAGAATGACCTGCTGGCTGTGTGTGTACAAGGTGTATAGAATGAGCTGCAGGCTGTGTTTGTATAAGGTGTATAGAATGAGCTGCAGGCTGTGTGTGTGTATAAGGTGTATAGAATGAGCTGCATGCTGTGTGTGTGTATAAGGTGTATAGAATGAGCTGCAGGATGTGTGTGTGTATAAGGTGTATAGTGAGCTGCAGGATGTGTGTGTATAAGGTGTATAGAATGAACTGCAGGCTGTGTGTATATAAGGTGTATAGAATGAGCTGCAGGCTGTGTGTGTATAAGGTGTATAGAATGAGCTGCAGGCTGTGTGTGTATAAGGTGTATAGAATGAGCTGCAGGCTGTGTGTGTGTGTATAAGGTGTATAGATGTGTGTGTTTATAAGGTGTATAGAATGAGCTGCAGGTTGTGTGTGTATAAGGTGTATAGAATGAGCTGCAGGCTGTGTGTGTGTGTGTA